>OMKP01079708.1:0-10710 GCA_900302375.1 Bathygadus melanobranchus
GTCTTTCTCTCTGGGTGGGTTTGTTTTACACACAGTGTTCCTTAGACACATTGAAAATAGCATTAATACCTGATATGAAGACTGTCTTCACTTTTACTGATATTTTGATACATTTTGTAGTATTTGGCATTTGGATACATATTTATATCAAGTAAGTAATCAAGTAAGTAATCAGAGGACATTGGTCCTTTTATTTGCCACACGGTCTAGACACTTCAAACCGGTGGAATGCCTTCTCTGCGTTTTCCCATCCTGGCCGTCCTCCCCCAGGGAAAGTCATTGTTACACACTCATTATTTATGTTGTTGGGATGGGAAAATCTTTGGAGCAGGAAATCATTGCACACACACACACTTATATATCCTCATCTACATGGTTTTCCATATTCTGCCATGAGATATACTGTATATCTGCTGTGTGCTCAGTGATCAATTAATCAATCGAATGCGTTTTACATAGATTGTATCTATTTTCTACAGTAGATACAGTAGACTATGAAATAAAAACAATGATGGTTAATAACAAGGTCAGATAATGATTAAAAAGTGTTAACAAAAAAATCCAACAATGTATTATGAATCATAAAATGTATTGCTTAAATTGTGATTCATTGACACGAAGGCATAAGTGCTTGTAAACATTCCACACAGTTTCTCTGTCTGTTTATGGATTACATTTATATAGAGCTTTTATCCAAAGCACTTTACATTGCCTCACATTCACCCATTCATACACCGACGGCGGTGTCAACCATGCAAGGCAACAACCAGCTCGTCGGGAGCAGTTAGGGTTGGGTGTCTTGCTCAGGGACACCTCGACAATTAGCTAGGCGGAGCCGGGGATCGAACCAGCGACCTTCTGGTTGCCAGACAACCGTCTCTACCTCCTGAGCTAGTGCCGCCCCTGTTTAGATTTGTATTCCCTCCAATAACATGATATACTGTACACTCACAGTAAGTTAGGATTATCTAAGCCTGTGCAGGAGTCACTTCAGTTCTTCAGAAACATTCATTTCCAGGGTTTTAACAAAGCTTTCACTTCTGTTCCCTCCAGCGCCGCCTGCAATGTTGTGGAACATTGATCTCAACACGGTAGGAAACCTCTCTGTTTTTGTCTTTCTCTGTTTCTCTGCCTCTCTCTCTGTCTCTGTGTATCTCTCTCACTGTCTCTGTGTATATCTCTCTGTGTATATCTCTATATCTCTGTGTATCTTTCTCTCTCTCTGCATCTCTCTCTCTCTGTCTCTGTGTATATTTCTGTGTATATCTCTCTCTGTCTCTGTGTATATCTCTGTATATCTCTCTCTCTCTCTGTATATCTCTTTGTCTGTTTGTTCTTGGTCTGACAGGACCTGCTCTACACTGAGGAAGGATCTGGGATAGACGACCACGCTAGTAAGAACCGTATAGCATGTGTGTGTGTGCACGCGCATATGTGTGTGTTGTGTTTGTATGTGTGAGTGTGCACCTTTTCCCCTGAATTCAAAAAGGAAGTCAGGCTATCGTAGGAACAATGACATACACGATATCACGACATACCTGCCCCTCATCATGGTACCCTGTACTTCCTGTTTACTTCAGCCTCTGAATCGAAGCAGATCCAGGAGGTGTGGCATCATGTACTGTGGATTTGTGGCCTGTGTGTTCTCATTTCCCTCGCTCTGGCTTTGTATACATTCAGGTAGGCCTGCAGTGATACATGTACAGCCTGCACGCATCTCACCACCACCTGGCACGGATTAAACATGTTGAAATGTACTGTGATACATGGTAGTTATGCTGTAGGACAGCTAACTGTGCAACCATGTTGTTGTAAATGACTAGCCTATTAAAATATTATCAAATAGAATAGATTCACATTTTGACAAGCAAACAAAAAAACCCATGTTTTTACATTTACATTTTAATAACCCACCTCTGTGTTTTGTTCACTATATTTTTTTCAAATCAAAAACCCATTTCTGTCGCAGGCACAGGGAGAAGTTTGTTTCGAAGCTCCATAATTTGGTCACCGCATGCACTGCTGTGCAGCACCCCCAGGCCAACATCAACACCACCTCCACCACCTCAACACCACAACCCCAGGAAGACCACGCACTGGTGACCTTCACCCCCGCCCGCTACAAAGACACCCTGCCCAATGAAGTAGACGAACAGGAAGAGGAAGAGGAGGAGGAGGACAGAGAGGAAGAGAAGAGAGAGCCAGAGGGGAAGCCAGGAAAGAGGAGTGAAGTCATAAGTTTCAACAATACAAGCTACTTCCTGCTCCAGAGAAACACAGAGAATGCTCCTTAGGCCAGTCTGGGCCAAAATGTCTGTAAAGTAAATACAACATCAGAGACCAAATCTGCTTTTGATTTATATATTGAGAATGTTCAATAAACGAAAAGTCACAGAAGTTAATGTAAGCTATTGTTTTTGAGACAGTTACTGTTAATATCATGTGGTGTATAGATGTATTCTTCATATGTGCGGAGTGTGTGTGCTTGGTGGCTGGTTTAAGCAGCCTCACCTGGCCTGAGTCAGGTTGATTTGATTAGTTTGGCTGGGTAAGGCTGCACACCTGTGGGCTATTGACTGATCAAGGCCCACAGGTTAAAGCAGCCATCACCACACACACTCAGGAGAGCGCTAGCATGCTAGTAGTTACCACCTGCTCTGCCCATTCAATTTTTAAACTTTCAATAAACCGTCGTATTTACCACCTTCCTGCGTTCTGCTATTTGGAGAGCCTTGGAAAAAGTCACTTGATGATGGTGTGGCAGGGAGAACTGCTACAATATGTTCATCTGTCCATCTGTACCTGTAGGCCATCATTAATGTTCTTTAGGATGGCTATTTTTGTCAGGATAATTTAGTAAAAAGCACTCGCTCACACATGCAATGTTTTTAGTTTAGTATGTATTTCATATGTAGATGTGAAGTTGTGCTAACTATGTCAGGCCAATGTGTTTGACAATGTCTAATTTCATCCATCGGGTCTTAGCAAATGTTTAATAGTCAGATATACACTCAAACATTACATATTATATATGTAACCAGCTGCAGTAGGTTAATAGCATCCATGTCGCTGTTAAATTAATCTAAATCTAAATATGAATAGACGTCCATGTTGTATCTGGACCCTGCATAACAACTTTCTTTCTTCTTCTTCTCAGGAATGTGTGTTATTATTATTATTATTATTATTGTATTATTATAACAAAAAAGGACGAATGCAATATAAAGGTTAGGCAGTTTGCTTTGGTTCTAAATGTAAAAAAAGACCTTTTGCATGTAGTGGTTTGGATCCTTTATGTCTCTTGCTTAGTTTTTAAATCAACTTTTTTTTATTATGTTTATATACACAGTATATATTCTTTTACGATCTTTTCACGAATAAATGGGTTTCATGTGCATGTGGGCTGGCGTCGCGATTTGTTGGTTTTTAATGCCAAGTTGAAAAGGTAAACAAAACTCTGAAGATGAACTGAGGTTATACTGCCACCATGCGGACACTTGCAGCATTACCAGAGCGTGAGCGTGTTACCATGGTAATCTGCTTTGTTTAATTTGTCAACAACAGATGATACGATTGTTTTTTTGCTAAACATTGACGCTCACCAATATAATGTGCAATGATTGCAACATATAGGCTACGAAGCGAAGCTAGGGAAAACATTGACTGAGACACGATGGCTAGAAAAGAGGGGCTGGAGAAACTGGACCATGGCGCATTAAGCAGCGAACAACAAGAGAAATTGCGGCAGTTCAAGGTCGAGTACACATTTATCATATTCATATTATTCCGATACCACGTTATAAAATGTAGTTGTAAGCAATGCCGGCGAAGATGATTAAAACACTGTTTATTTCTAGATCAAAACGAGAATCGGCAATGAAAAGTATCTACGATCTCATCCAGAAGTAGATACACTGATGAGCGACTTTTTAAGGTTTGCCACAATTTTGCGTTATTTTAGCCTACTTTTAGGACTTGTGTGTGCGTTACGTGTATGTATGTTTGAGAGAGAGAGAGAGAGAGAGAGAGAGAGATGTTTTGGTCAATTAAGGGTGTATTCTAAAGTGTATTGTGTGAATTCTCCAGACTATACATGCTCACGGCTATTATTATTGTTAATATAATGAAGTGTGTCTTCCCATTTCACCCTCTCATAGAGAAGTGTTCCTAAAGAGGCCAGCTGACGTTCGAGAGTTTGCAGCAGGTGAATTGGAAGCTTGCAAACATATGACTTTATGATTATAATATGTAAAGAATAGCTTGTAGTCTAGTAGTAACCTTCTACTTTCTTTTGTATAATAATCATATTCTCACGTACACCTGCTAACTAGTACATGTACCCAAACTTTTGTTTTCAGAATACTTCAACAACCCCGACCTTTGTGAAACGTTGAATCGGAAAAGCCAGGAATCTGTGAAATGCGATGAAGCAAAATAAAGGACATACTAGTCCACGCTGTTGAGGATAAACGTATCCTTGTTGGTTTAATGAGTCATTTAAGCAGGATAATGAGGAGGAAAGCCCACTGGGTATTACATGAGTCGGCCCAATTTTTCTCATAATAAACGTCATTAGCGACGTCTGTGTCTGTGTGTTTTTTTACTTGTACGAATAATTGTATTTGTTTAATTTGCTTCCTCTCTGGGTGTAATGATTATCGGCAGTACAGACACTGAGACGAGACGAGACGAGAAAGATGCAGATTAACAGGAAAATATAAAACATCCAAAACCATGGGGACAAGACACAAGGAGATGGAGGAATGCTGGAAGGAGATGCAGAAGCAGGAGATAGAAGATAGAGGCAGAAGAGCCAGGGGAACACAGAGTAGGAGGATATCTAGTGGGGAAAACACGAACAAAGTACAGGACTAAGGGGATGTGACGGTTGGTGTCATGCTGCCTGACTTTTGTTTTAGTTACTTCTCTGTAGTCATGACTGTCTCAACACTTCACTAGAGGCTGCTTCCTCTTCCCTGCATACACAATAGAATAAAACAAGAATTACGAATAGACTAAATGATGTAAACATGGTTGGGCCCCTATAAAATGCTTAAAAGAAGGCCTGCCAATAAAGGGTTTTAAGGCCTGTTTTAAAAACCATGATGGAGGGGGCATGATAGGAGGGAGTTCCAGAGGTGTGGGGAAAGAGCAGAAGACTCGTTTCCCACCGTCCGGAGACGTGTTGGGGGGGATATGGAACAGTTTTTTGGTGTTGTTTTTTGAAAGTGATGGCTGCAGTCTGTGCTGCAAGCTATGTTGCAAGCTATCCTTTCTCATCAGCATAGGATCTGTATAACAATGTATTTTCTTTAATTTTCTGTAAGCAGCACACCATGCAGCCAGATGTGCACACCAAAAGAGTCATGGGCAGCGAAAGCAGCTGGAAGACATTCAATTTCAATGGCTGCCCACTGCTCTTCTCCCTAACCCACTTCCACTTACCAGAGTTACCCATCCTTAGCACTTACTTGTATGTTCGTATGTCCTGGCCCTTAAAAATAGTACTTAGCATCGTGTAGCATCTTATCCTAGTTATCTTGCTGTTTACCAACAAGGGTTTAACATAACACTTGAAACTTGTTCTATCCGAATCTCGCTGTACCGTCAGCAACATATTGTTGTTTCACTCTCTTTGGACAAATGTGCTTATTGTAAGTCTCTTTGGACAAAAGCTAAATGTAAATGTACGCATCTGTAATCCAATGCAACTCACTCCTGGTTGGACTCCCAGCCTCTGCAATCAAACCTCTGCAGCCTATCCAGAACGCTGCAGCACGCCCTGTGTTCAACCTACCAAAGTTCTCCCTCACTCCACAAAGTCACAACTCTTCTCTGTCCTTACACCACAGTGGTGGAATGAGCTCCCGACCGATGTCAGGACAGCAGAATCGCTAATAAGCTTCCGTAAGAGACTCAACACTCACCTATTCAGAGTTCACTTGGACTCTGAATAGCTTCCCTTCTTACCCACCTCTCCTCCCTAACCCTTTCCCACCTACTCGAACACTGCTTGAATCCCATCCCCTCCTGGATCCCTAGCACTTCTATGTCTGTACGTCCAGGCACTTTGTAGCATCCTGTATGTTAGTATGTCCCGGCACTTGAAATAGTACTTAGAATTGCGTAGTGTCGTATCCTGGCTACCTTCCTGTTTTACAGCAATGGGTCAACCAAGCAATTATGAGCTTGAAACTTGTTCTGTTGACCTAACAATCAGGAGTGCTTGAAACTTGTTCTATTCAAATTGTACTGCACCGTCAGCTATATATTGTTGTTTCCCTCTTTTGACAAATGTACTTATTGTAAGTCGCTTTGGATAAAGGTGTCTGCCAAATGCCCTAAATGTAAATGTAAATGTAAACCAGGACCATCTACCAGTGTCCTGTGAGTCAGAAGAGCCCAGAAAATCCACTTTGGTGGCGTGCGGCAAGGGTCTAGTGCTGAAAATGAAAAGTTCACCGGGTTCATAGTTAGTAGTGTGGCTAGTGGCCATCATTAGTTAGTGTTGAATTGTCGGTTGGTTTATGGTAGGAACCATCTTGGTGATAAAGGGTTCTTTTTAAAGAAATCCAAACCTATAGATGCTATTTAGGATTGGATTTGAGTAGGCTATATTGTAACGTATGATTCTCATTGGTGTCCGTTGTGTAATAGGCTACATGACATCAGGGACATTACTCTTTCTTTTTGTGTGTTGATATAGAGCCTAGGCCTAATGTGTGTAATCAGCATCATCTCAAATATCAACCATTTTAGTTAATACACACACACTTTCTTTCTCTCTCTCTCGCTCTCTCTTTCTCCCTCACACACACGCACACGCGTATACAGGCGTGCCGTACTTCCACTGCATCCACCTGTTCTGCCTCCCATTGTGTGTTTGAGGAAGAGAGAAGACAAAGCAGAGGACACACGCCCTCAGTACAGTGTGCCATACTACCTTCATTAGCTATTGTTACAAACTGTTAGCAGCAGGGAAGGAGCTGACTGTGAGTATGGAGCTTATTCATTCTCTATGCAAAAGGCATAGTTTAGCGACTAGGGTTTGATTTGATGTATGTAGATAAAAGGTTGTTTATTCATTAGAAACATCCTATTACATCAACTCCAGTTCATTTCCTAGTTGAAACTTTATTTATGTTTGTATTGGTAAGTCAATCAAACATACTATGATTGTGGAGTAGGCTATGCACTGCTAAATAGAAAATGATGAATAGTTGAACTGCTTTACTTATTGTTCTTGTGATACTTGCCTAACCCTTTAGAAAAAAAACATGTTTGTGTGAGAGCAAATGTATTGAACACATTTGCCTTCTTAATCTATTGAAAATGCAGTCAAATTCTAGTCAAATGAAATACCAACGTCAAGGAACAACTGTGATCGATTTAAGCCGGGATGACATAAGACGAAAGGTGCCAAGTCATAGTTTACCACCACAGTATATGCTGTACAGCGTGTTTATCTGAACAAGTCCTCCCCATAGGCCCAGTTACTAGGAGAGTAGCCAGGAAGGAACCAGATGAAGATCTCAGAGGAAGACTTAACTCACAATACCTTATGGAGTCATCATCGGCATAGCAACCAAAACACTCCTTACACAATCCTAATTACAGCATATCTTGGTTCAAACATGTTATACTTTGTTAAAATCCCAAATGACTCTCAAATTACTACATATTAATAACAAAAGAACAGTGGGTCCATCATATTTTCTTTGTTTTGTTTATGTCTTTGTTTGTTTGTTGGTTGAAGCCATCCAACATGGCTTCCATAAGCAGGCCATTGTTTCTCCTCTTCATCCTCGTCCACACAGCCTCTGCTCAACCAAACGGTATGATATCTCCTGCAAAATGGTTTCTTCCATACGTAGATGTACATGTGTGTGTGTCTGTGTGTGTATACTGTTGTACCCACGTGTGGCTGCATCTTCTCTAAACTCAGTTGCTCCAGCTAAGATGAAGCCTGGAGTCGAACCACCCTTCTCTAAACATCTCGAGCGCATGAAGAGCATGGCCATAAAACTGGTAGGTTCACTAGCAGGATTGTCCATTAGAAAGACCATGACAGCACTCTTAAATCCAGTGGATCTCAGGTGATCTAGCCTCAGGACATGTGCCTTCAGTCATTAGGTCATGACCCAAAAATACAAAACATGTATTTACCTACATTGCAGTAATCAACATCAACATTGAGCGAAAAAAGCTGCAACAATTAGGGCTAAACTCAATGCAATAGTAAGCCATTGAAACATTAGTTAAATCATGGGCCAACCACTCAAAATGCCCTCGCGACTCTCTCATGGGAGCCAGCTGAGAATCACTGCTATGTTAATGTGTAAAGGACAACAGGATCTAAATACGTAAAATAACGACATCTCAAAGTCACCAAATAAATTCTGTCTCGGAAAGACTGATTGTATAATTATAGGGGCGGGGTCTGAATCGCAGCTTTTGTGTAGTTTTACGTCCTCAAAGTCCAAAACGCCGTCAATAGACACCGTCGCGGTATTGTGCGTCCTGGTGAGTGTACGGTAATTAAATCGGCTTGATGGAATAGAAGGAAATCGACAGACTACGTGGTGACGTGAGATTGCATTTCATGGAACATCATTTTCTGATGCTTAATGCACACCTTGACAACCCTTAATAACATAATTACAAGTAAATTATGGATTGATGTTATCCATCACTTTAACTATTACATGATATGATATATACTATATTATAGTAAATAAAATAATATAATATAATATAATATAATATTATTATTATATTATATACACCAGGTGAATATCCTGCCTAGTATCCTAGGTTAAGAAAGGGTGCCACATCTCGTTGCATGTTTTAAATGTATTCTAATATAAAACCTACATATTACATTAGACGCATGCTACAGTGCTGCTCTGAAATCAGTGATGCCATTTTTTTTCCATTGTTCATAACATCATACCGATTCATGTTATTATTTTTCCAGATGATGAACTGCCGGACCATGGGTATGAAAACCATGTACAACAATGTCATCAACTTTGAATTGTATTTGATCACATTGTGAAAGCATATCACCTGTATGCTGCACATATGCTAGCATTAGTGGTGTGATGGCCTGCGTGACGCTGTGCTATTCTCGTTCTAGTTGAGCATTGTTCAACTGTGGAGTTTTGTTCTCCACAGGACATAAGGCTCCCAATGTGCTGCAAAACATCAGTGAACAAATCCTTGATGGCAAGTAAGTAGTTGTCAATGTGTGTGTGTGTGTGTCTTGTCTATGTGGACTTTGCGTGACTTTGTATAATTTGGTAGTTATCAGGATGACCATGTATATTACATGGTTCAATTGGTTTATATACATTTCCTAAATAGGCAAAGATGTTTTTCCTGTCTAAGTGGAACATGCAAAACAAGAGGTGTGTGCTAACAAATGATTGTTTACCAAATGTCTGATATGTTTCTCCTTTTTACTGCTGGAAACAGCAAGGAAACAACAGAAAAGAAGCAGTCCAGTTTGATTGAACAAATCTTTCTTTCTGTTTGTCTTTCTTTCTTTCTTTTTTTCTTTCTTTCTTTCTTTCTCTCTTTCTATCTGTTTGTCTTTCTTTCTTTTTTTCTTTCTTTCTTTCTTTCTCTTTCTTTCTTTCTTTTTTTCTTTCTTTCTTTCTGTTTGTCTTTCTTTCTTTCTTTTTTTCTTTCTTTCTTTCTGTTTGTCTTTCTTTCTGTTGCTCTTTCTTTCTTCTCTACCTTATTCCATGTGTGTTTCTCGTCTACCTCTCAGAGAGAGAGGCCCCGCAGACACTCCCAACTTTCTCTCCAACTTCCTGTCCACCCTGTCTTCACTGCCTACTGGGGCTGAAGACGCCAACAGGAACCCACAAGGCCAGGTTCCTGGCTTACCGTTTGCACCACAAGTATGAACACAAACACACACACACACACACACACACACACACACACACATACAGACACCCAAACACTTCACACAAACATATCCAAAATACACTGTACTTCCAAAACATCATTTATGTTTGTGTGTGTGTGTTAATCTCCCACCTCTTCAGTATTTAAACAAGACGATCTCCAACCTTCCGGCCATGGTCAAGATGATGAGGAATTCCTCGGTCTGTACACAACAGCACACACGGTCATTTCAAAACAAATACAAACACTGAGATCACTTTATCCACTGCTGGCCTTATGCATGTTCTCCCAGGGCGAACATGCATGCTTGATGCGGGCATTCCTTGCACCGTTCTCCTGGGAAAGCTTGATGGGGGCAGAGGACATGAACTTGGAGGACTATGAGAGCATGATGTGGGCTGCCGAGCCCTTCCTGGAGAACATGCCCCCCTCCCACATGAGCCTGCCCCGCAACATAAACCCCCCCAAGATGAAGAGGATGTGAGTGGGGTTCACGTGGTGGTGATGGTGGCGGTGGCGGTGGAGATGATATTGGTGGTAGAGATGGTGGTGGTGGTGGTGGTAGTGATGATGATGGTGGTGGTGGTGGTGGTGGTAGTGATGGTGATGGTGGTGGTGGTGGTGGTAGTAGTGATGATGATGGTGGTGGTGGTGGTGGTAGTAGTGATGATGATGGTGGTGGTGGTGGTGGTAGTAGTGATGGTGATGGTGGTGGTGGTGGTGGTGGTAGAGATGGTGGTGGTGTTGGTAGAGATGGTGCTGGTGGTGGTAGAGATGGTGGGGGTGGTGTTG
>OMKP01079709.1:0-17676 GCA_900302375.1 Bathygadus melanobranchus
ATCGGGGAGTTTAATACACTCATGGAGTTCTGCTGTATTCGGGAGTTTAATACACTCATGGAGTTCTGCTGTATCGGGGAGTTTAATACACTCATGGAGTTCTGCTGTATCGGGGAGTTTAATAAACTCATGGAGTTCCTTCTATTTATTTTACACACGCCAGCCGGATCTTCAGGGGGGCCGCGCACAAATTTAAAAGGGCCGCATCCGGCCCGGGGGCCGGGAGTTGAATAGGCCTGCTGTAATGGAATCCAGTGTAGCGTGATTAAGTTGCTTAAATTTATCTAAACGTAAGTTGGATTATTTTACTTCTTGAATGGTGCACCACTTCCATGAGGAAGAATTTAATCTGAAGTCGAAGTTCTTGTGTTTTCTACGATCCATCAACCACGAGCACTACTAACTAACCCTAACCCTAACCCTAACCCAACCACGGGCATTTGGCAGACACTTTTATCCAAAGCGACTTACAATAAGTACATTTTTAGTTAGATTAATAGAACAAGTTTCAAGCATAATTGCTAGGTTGACCTCTTGCTTGCAAAACAGCACGATAGCCAGGATAAGATGCTACTTCCTTCTTTGATTACAATGACATGTAGGGTTAGGGTTAGGTGCGATTAACCCAAACAAAACACGCAAAATATGGGAATTCTTGAGAAGGAGAATTGTAACGTAAGCCTTCTAAATCATACCTTGATTGACCGTACTAAACCCTAACTTGATATCTGTATTAACCTCGAAATTGACAATTTCCATAGCCTATATGCTAAGTTTGCATCAACTCCCATGAGAGACAAGGGCCCAATCCCGACTCGCCCCTCGGAATAGAGGGGCAAGGGGGTAGTGGTTGAAATCGTCCCCTATGAGATGGGACAACTTTACCTGATAAGACCCTGATACATCATCAGTAGTCATCAATGGCATTTACATAAACCGAGCAGACGAGTTTGTTGCCAGACATTTCAAATCTATTATGCTGTCTTCAGCTGTGGTGATTTCTCATGCGTGGCATCCTTTTGAGGTTGTCAGAAGCAAATCAGCAGGAGAGAAATGTATCAGCATACTAGCGATTTTTTGTTATGCTCGGTATAAAGGGTCTATAATACACTGAAACAACATTAAACTACGATTTAAAATCTTTATTAACAAAGAACAAAGAAGTTTTCTTTTGTTGCTTGTGCAGCGTTTGCCACCATCTTGCCGATGAATCGCAAGGCATTCTGGGAGATTTCTCATGACAGTCTATTCAGAGTGTGCCTCTGAATAACCTCCGTTTGGAGGGCCATGAAGCCCTATGACTTCGCCCTACCCCTCAATCACAAAAAAATTGGGACACCCTACCCCTATGCGTGAACGCACAAAACAGAGGGTCAGGGCTAATTGGTAGGCTAATTGGCAGCTCATCGGAAGCAGTCAGGGTTAGGTGTCTTGCTCAGGGACACCTCGACACTTAGCTAGGCGGAGCCAGCAACCTTCCGGTTGCCCGACAACCGCTCTACCTCCTGAGCTACTGCCTCCCCTGTGTGTGTGTAATATTGGCAGCTTATTAAACAGCAACACAATTTCATCGAAATTTAAACACCTTTACAGGTTAAGGGTCAGTGAATTCATTCTGCGCAGGGATTGAAAGGTCAGATATTCAGTGTCACATCCACCTGGACAACACAATCATTAGAGCTGTTGATATGGTTGCATTTAGTTATGGTTGGATTTAGCACGCCTGTCACTTCTTCAACTGACCTAACTTCTGTTAAATTCCTAACCCTTAAAAGGAAGAGTCAATTCATGCATCGTTTTAACTCGCAACTGTGTACTTTGACCTAGAATTGCGTAGTAATTGTCTACATACCTGTCCCTGTCTCTGTGTTTGTGCGTTAGCCAACATATGAGGTACAACATGCTCATCCGTATGTGCGCACATGTACAGTTTTAATGATCCCCATTTGAATATCTACTGCAAGTCCCATTGGTTTAAAAGTGTGGATCACAAAGTTGCCTTTACTTTTGAAGCAGTCTCACTTGTTAGCCAAAAAACACAAACCAAGCACAACGTGAGCACACAAACACACAGACATCAGACGATAATTAGGTATCTCTGTAGGAGGACTATGACATTCTTAACTGCTTATTTCTGACTTAACTGTGTGTGTGTGCGTGCGTGTGTGTGTGCGTGTGTGTGTCTCTGTGTGTGTGTATCTCTGTGTGTGTGCGAGCGTGTGTGTGTGCACGTGGGAACACACTAATATAAAGTAACAGAGAATTAGAGGGGGCTGACTCTCCCTCTCTCTCACTTAGAAAATGAACTGTGGATTAAATAGGATTAAATGATTAATGATTTCCCGGCAAGCTCAGTTCCCACTTTAACGCTGAATAGGTAAGAATAACCTGTCTCGTCGACAAGAATTCAATTCAAAAACAGTGAAAATGTACAGTACATCCTTCCGGGATGCTACCTTTGTGTTGTGCAAAACAAGCAGGGGTTCGCACAGCGATGACACAACATCTTTAGCATCTTACAGCCGTTAGCTGCCACTACCCTGCAAGCAGAGGGGCTGAAACAGAGAGGTCATACCAGAGGTCTCCTGGCCAACTGAGACTCCTGTTAACAGCACCTGAGGTCTTGATAGAAAATGGTAGCCGTGGCAGTAACTACTCAGAGAAGGAGCTACCCTCGGGTGTCATTTGTTAATACATAGGTTATTGTCTTCTATTCTGTATTCTGTCACTCTCCAAACCCCCATATCCCACCCCATATGAATATATCTTGTGTCTTATTGTTAGTTTACTTTGCCATGGTTTGCATTATTTATATTCTGTCATTTGCTGCTATAACATTCTGAATTTGCCTCACAGGATTAATAAAGTGTGATTATTTTATCTTATCTTAATGCTGACCTTAGCAATTCATGTGAAACAGTAACAAACAAACACAGAGAGGAGTCACACACACACGCGCGCGCGCACACACACACATACACACACACACACACGCACACCCCTGTGTGTGACAGTTTCGCTGGGCCCAGGTGCAAGGGCCCTCTATTAATACCAAACATTGACAGAATATTTTGCGGAGCACAGAGCCCACGTGTCAACAGCGTGCTCGTAGGTCTCCATCGGGTGCTCTGCTACGTCTCAACACTTCACCCGCCCTTCTGTTGTCAGCCCTTTCGCTGCGTCAGCAAACTCAAAATAAAGGCCTCCAACGTTTTGAGGAGGCTTTATTAATATGCCGTTATCCTCTCTTCTGAGCGCGGCTTTTGACATTTTACAAAAGAGTAAATACGCTGTCTGAGTCATTCACAAGGAGGCCAAACCTCCGAGAAATTCGACTGGCTAAACCAGAGAGCCGCGGTAAAGCTTTTCCTGCGATCTGTACAACCAAGAAGACTCCTCTACAAAAGGCGACACGTTCACTTTTCAATTTGCGCTGAAGATCTACATTCCAAAGGGTTGTCTGACAGCCTGACAAAGGTGGAGGCAGAAGAGTTGCCAGCAGGCATTTTCTTTCAAACATCATCACTACTATTTGCTTTCACTTTTGTTTCTGAACAACAAAATCAAGACTTTATTTAGTATCTGCACACTCACAGTGCCACGCACTCACAGATTCTGACGATTGTTGATTTTGAAGCCTAGATAGCCTCATGACTCATAAATGGCCGACCATTGTTATGTTCTACTGCTGAGGATGAAACCTGGGTAAAATACATCTAGCTATAATTAGAGGAATCTCTGTATGTATGACCATCGATTTTCTTGACAACCATTCATCCGATCGACGTCACACATAGTGGGTGTATTGCTGAGGACCCAAGGAAGTGCAGTGTCGAGTGTCAAGTTTTTAGAATGAGCGGTTCTTCAGAAAGCTGCAAGCAATCAGCCCTTTCTGAACAGGCACGGAAAGGGCACTGCACTGGCTGGTGTATTGCCGAGGACCCAAGGAAGGGCAGTGTCGACTGTGAAGTTGTTTGATTGAGCGGTTCTCTAGAATGGTGCAAGCAGCAATACCAGATCGGCCAAGCCATCGGCCTGTTACGAACAGGCCCGCTTTGAACAGGCACATGACTCGTTCAAAAGTCGCAACAAGGGATTGTGTGGCTTTGCACAGAATAATCTATCCCAGTTGTTTGACACATGCTTGCTTCAGGTGAAAGTAGGGATTTGATCATGCTGAGGGAAGTCAGAGGACTGCTCTGGGATGTGTTTTCATGATTCCTCGGTGGATGTCTACGCCATCCAGTGCAACAAGCGTCTATTTGTTGCTGATCACATTGCAGAATATATTGATTTTAAACAATGCTGCTTAAAGGTGTTGTAGGTAAGATATGAGAGTAATTATTTAAGTGTCATTTGTTAGAATAGGATGCCATAGCCATCTGTCAGCTATTTGTGAGTGAAATGTGATGTGAGAATATCTGTTGCGAATTGACTGTGCCTGCCTCAGCAGAGCCAAGGTGGAATTTAGGCCTCTCCAAGTGCATTTCTGACCAATCAGTGTGTCCCTTCCATAATTGGTATGGGGAATCCATCTCATTGCCTGTCAATAACAGGTGTGTGAATTGCAACACTTCTAAATGGTGGGAAATCGTAGGGAGGGAGGCGGCGATTGTTTGAAAGTTGAGCGTTTAGGAGGGTGGATTATTGTCACACCAGCCGAAGGATTCCCAAGTTGTGTTCAGCCAAGGCGCACATTAGTGTGACATCAAAGTCTTGCGAACTCCGCCGGGAACTTGCAGTTCCCGGGAGGTCGACGTCCGCTCCCCGGTGTTTGAAGTCATCTCCTGCTGCTCAACACACATCAACACATGCCAGAGGGTTACAGCGAATGAGGGACGTCAGGGAATTGTACACCATTGTCAGTTTGCGATTGTGTTCACTGGCAAAGGCTGCAAATCGACAAGCTGAAAACGTTGATAGATATTGTGTCAAGGCTTATCTGATCAGCAAATGAATAATACTCTGCAATAACTGTTCAGTCATGTGATAGTAATTGAGGTAAGTGAGGGGACATCAGTACACGCAAATAACAGTACATATATAACAATACAAATAGCGTTACATTCGACTGCACTGAAAGGCTCACTAGTGTCATGAAAAATGACAGTATTACAAACAACAGCTTGAATGGGAAGATATGCATTTAATATTGATGTATTTAAAATGTACCGATGTTTATTACACGACATGAGCTGAAGCCGGCTGGTATAGCTTTAAGAGATATGGAACACTTGGCACACCACAATATGTTGGTGTTTGACCTTGACAAGACTTTGTATAATCTCCATTGAGTGTGTGTGTGTGTGTGTGCGTGTGCACCAAAGAAAGTGAGTGTATGTTTGCTGTCTGCTTAGTTGTTGCATTTACAAAGTGTAATTGTATGCGTGGGTGTGCGTGCGTGCGTGCGTGCGTGCTTGTGTGTGTGTGTGTGTGCTTGTGTGTGTGTGTGTGTGTGTTTGTAGGCGCTTGTGTGCGTACTTGTGTGTGCGGGCATGTGCGAGTACTTCCGTGCACGTGGACACATCTATCACACAGTCCAGAGAGTTGCAGAGAGTGAAATCAACTTTGACATTCATGGTTCTAACCTCCCAGGGCCATTGTGAAGCAGAGCACTTAGAGTGTCAGTTTGCAGACTGAGAATAATAGCAGACAAGTCTTTGTGGCTCTTTTGAAGATGACTTTTCCCCTTCATCCTGATTCTTATTGCCTCTGAAATACTTAACTTTGATTCGTCTCTTTTGTATTTTTTCCTTCCTCTTTTTACTTTCCTAAATATATATATACGGTATATATATATATATGTGTCTGTATGAATGGTGACAAAAGGAAAGAAGAAAGGGTGAGACTAAAGAAAAGCCAAACACTGACATTATCATTGTTGCATGATAATGCAACAATGATAATGTCAAACAAGCCCACCAGCTAATTGTTAAGGTTAGGTGTCTTTATCATAAGCACACTTTCACACTTTTCTGCATGGCGTAGCCAAGAAATTGGACCAGAAACCTGTTTTCAGACAAACGTGTCCAACTCCTCCTACTACGAATAGAAAGAGGTATTGGATTTAAAGGATTGGATTTTAGAGCATTGATTAATTCCAGTCTCACCACACCACTGTCTCTCAACGGCCTCCATTGTTATAATCTCTCCCAGCTCCTTTTCAGATAAGGGTTAGGGTTAGGGTTAGGATGAATCATGGCATGAAAAGCATGTCAACAACATATTCATCCCCCATTGCCGAGACTAACTTCCGGGCAAATCTACACACCTTCAAAATAAAGTTGCAAGCTGTTGAAATGTACCATGAAGCCAAACAAAAGCATTGTTAAACTCTGTAAACACTATAAACTACAAACAGCAGTTGTACAATATTGTCAATGTACTACAACCCCCATGGTGCATTGCGCGCAACCGTGAGTCCAATGCAAGCTAGCTTTCATACGGATGAGAGAGCGTTCTGAGAGGGACATATAAGCTTGGCTATTTTGGTTTGGAGTGTCATAATTTACATTTCTCAACAATCCCTTCTAACATGTCCGGTTAACCTGGTAAATCCGGCTTCTTGAAACAGGGCCCAGAGATGCGATGTCTTCTGAACCCTTCCTCGATACCGCTGTGAGTTACATCGTGAAGCACAAGAGCCAGCTGTGCTGCATTGCTCACAACGTGTCGTTTCACCCGTCATAATCACAACCAATAGCGCTTTATGGCTTCCCGCTTTTATCTCCTGTTCCTGGTAGTAATACGGTTCTTCTGGATTTCCAGAGGTGCCAGAAAACACCTTTGTTGTGGACAGGTGGTAGAATCTATCAGTGTCATATTCAGACAAAAAGAAGTGAGCTGCTCTAGATATTTCCTCCTGTTGTTTGAGACATTTCTCCTGTCATGACAGGACAATGACAGCTCCTGTTTGCCCAAGAATATTACGCAGCCAATCAATCTGCTCGGTAAGTCCCTGCTTCTTTTCACCCTTTCATTATTTGGTTTCCTGTCTTCGTTGCTCATCCGGTTGCAGGTTCACTCTGGATGTCGCAAATGTCTGCGTCATTTAATAGGAGCCCAACATATTTTTTAAACTGCTCCGAAAAATGCACATGGGTGTTCATGCTCTTGATTGAATTAAATAATACGCCAAATAAAGGTGTTGCCGCTGGCGGCTTCCGTACAATATAATTCCAAAAAGACACATTTTCCGAAAAGAAAAGGTTATAATTTAAAAGGACAAAAAAACAGTTTTGAAAATGAAGGGAGCCTTCAACTACCTTTCTCTTGGCTTAGCAGCTGGGAAAGGTTGAAATTTTACCAATGAACAATTTCACCCCCAGCAAGTACGTGCACTCTAAAACCAGTTCACAATGAAGTCAAAAGATGGAGAAGTGCAGCATCCATTCATACTTATAAAGGCTATTTGACAATAATAGCAATCCAGACGGTTTTACTGTCTGCACTGTTAAATACTCTCAATCTGGAGTAGTTTACAGAACGGCCATTCTCCAGTGAATAACAGGTGAAAGAACTGGCACAGTATCGCTTGTCATTAGAAAAATAATTATTAAGTAAGTATTAAGTATATCTGCACGTACAAGGAAGGTGACTTGGTGAGGTTGGTGCATAAACAAATGTGTTACTTTTTTGTAAGTCGCTTTGGATAAAAGCGTCTGCCAAATGCTCTAAATGTAAATGTAAATGTAAAAGACATAAAGCAACACGATATAAGCAAAATATGAATACAATTAATTGAGCAAGAAGAATTAAAGCAAAACATTAACATTATCTACACACTACGTTAAATGATGTAGGCTGTGAAAGGTGCAACGAGAGGGTTATAGGCTATGAAACAGGTATGAGCATAATTAGAATGAATATAACTAAATATATATTTATGTGTGTGTGTGTGTGTGTGTGACAGGGTAGGGGGGGAGTGGAAGTCCCAGAGTCAATGAGAGGCAGGGAGCTTGTTGGTGAGTCCCACTGCCGTGGGGCAGTGGGACACCAACAAGCTCCAAACTGTTCAGGTGGCGCCAGGTTTTGGTCTTGGTACCTTTTGCCGGATGGATGTCTTTAGAGTTGGTGACTGGGATGGGAAGGATCAGTAATGATTCCTCCTGCTCCCGTGGTCTTGGAGTGGTACATTTACTTTAATATTTAGATTTAGGGCATTTGGCAGACACTTTTGTCCAAAGCGACTTACAATACGTACACTTGTCAAAAGAGTAAAACAACAATATTTAGCTGACAGTACAGAAAGATTTAAATAGAGCAAGTTTCAAGCACTCATAATTGCTAGGTTGACCCCTTGCTGACAGAGCAGCAAAATAGCGAGGATAAGATGCTACACAGTGGTACAGTGGTACATGTCCAGTATAGACGGCAGGCCATGACCTGCTCGGGTGACCGAATGATCCGCTGCAGTCTGCCTTTGTCCTTGGCAGTGGAGGCAGTGATCGATGAGCTGAGGATGGACTCAATGATGGCTGTGTGGAAGTGGACTGTCATTTTCTGTGGCAGGTTGAATTTCTTCAGCTGCCGCAGGAAGAACATCCTCTCCTGGGCCTTCTTGACGGTGGACGTTCCAAGTTGTTCTGGCTGCACCAGGAGGCTAGGTGGTTGGCTTCCTTCCTGTAGGCGGACTCATCCCCAGTGAAGATTAATCCGATGAGGGTTGTGTTTGAGTTGAGTTTGGCAGAAGGGTGGCTAGAGGTGCAGCTGTTGGTGTAGAGGGAGAAAAGCAGAGGAGAGAACATACACCATCGTGGGGCTCCGGTGCTGATGGTCTGCGGCTCTGAGACAAGCTCGCCCAGATGCACTCAGCTTGGATCATTTGTCCTGGAGTAGAGCTGGGGCGATGGTGTTGAATGTGGAGCTGAAGTCCACAGACAGGATCCTGGAGTAAGTGCCAGGGGAGTCTCTGTGCTGGAGGATGAATTGGAGTGCATGGACTGCAGACCTGATCTGTAGGCAAACTGCAGGGGGTCGAGGAGGGGGTTGGTGATGACCTTGAGGTGGGTCAGCATGAGGCGCTCAAAGGTCTTACCACTGAGGTCAGGGTGACTGGTCTGTAGTCATTAAGGCCTGTGATCCAGTTGGTCTGCACAGCGCTTCAGTGTAGAGGGGGGGGACAGTCCGGTCCAGCTGTCTTGTGGGGAATCTGTCTCTTAAAAAGTTTGTTAATGTCTACCACTCCAGGGTGGAGAGAGGTGTGAATGGGGTCCATTATGTGGAGGGGGGTAATGTCTCTATCCAGCTGGAAAGAAGAGGTGTGAAGGTGTGGAGTGGGGCTGGGTGTGGGTCAGAGTCAGGACTGTTCCATTAGCCCCTTTTACACAGCCGTTTAATTAATTAATTAATCCACCTTGTCATTTCCGTTCCGCCTTCATGCCAGTGTCAGAGGTAGTAACAAAGCCGGGTTGATGTCCGTGTAAAAGGGGTATGCAGGGGGTGTGGCGTTCTGATGACGTGTTATGTGTGCGAATGTATTCGATCTCTCCAATTTCTCCTCCATGGTATTTCCGATCGCACAAACTCGTTGCTCGCAAAAATCCACCATTGTGACGTTACGCATCAACATGTTGTATATGATAAATGTCACATAATTGCGCACGGCTAGGAAAAATACAGCCATTACACCATTGTTGTTTGGAAAGCAATGTTGCTAGCCGACGCGTATAATACATATTTTGTGTGTCAGGGCCTTTATAGTTTGTGATCTCTCGTAGCAACCTCCCAGACTGAGTTGTTGGCTGAGAATTGTTGTTCCAGCCTCTCAGAGTACTATCAGTAGGCCTCCTTAATCGCCTTGCTAAATGTGTACTTAGCCAGTCTAAGCCTATCCCTGTATCCGCTCTTGAAAACCCTCTCCTTCCCCAAACAAAGCTGTGAACCAGGTCATTGTTATAACTCACCCTGGTGGGTATTGTCATACAGCTGTCCTCACTTGGAAGCAGTCCTAAAAATGTCCCAGTCTGTGTTATCCAGGAGTCCCACGGTTTCTCCGCTGCTCCAATTCTTAGATTTCCGCACAACAGCTTTAGAAAGTTTTAGTTTCTGCCTGTATGCCGGGGTCATGTGATGGGGTCATGTGATTAAGATAGCGCCAGAGCTGCGTGGGGGACGCCGTGATAAGCTCTTCTAATGGCGCTGTAACAGTGATCCAAGGTCTTCTCCTCCCTAGTCGGGCATTTAATTAACTGTTTGTATTTGGGGATTTCGTGAGTTAAGTTGCCTTTGTTAAAAGACCTCGAGGACAACTGGGGAGACCGGGTTCCCTCTCTCTACTCCTAATATTTGATCGGCGAGTTGGTGTTGAGCCTCGTGCACTTCGGTTTGCGCGACGATGCTAACGGCAGCCAGTATAAAAGAAGTCAATTCACAGGGAGAGTAAAACAGTCTCCAGGTGATGCGAAGAGATTCCAGGTCAGGAGAACAAGTTTGTAAAATCAGTTTCACATCGTTGCGTCAGCCTTGATTTATATAGGAACAAATCCCTCCACCTTTTGTTCTGTGTGAAAGTTTAGGTTCGCGTTCCGTGCGTAGGAGATGGAAGCCGAGGAGTTGCACCCGCGCAGATTCACATATGTATAATTTACACATATATCCATAGCTCATGTATCTACAATCTATCCATAACATACACTATAACCACCTAAACTTTGGAGCTATTTTCCCTTGGAGGAATAGAGCGACAGAGTCTGTCACTTTTGCTCCTTTTATGGCTTCATTTAGAGACAGTAGGAAAGAAATCAGAAGAGAGAGAGAAGGCCGACCCGGGGGGGAGGAAAGGTTTGACCAGATTAAATCAGAGGCCAACAGGGCGTCCACGTGCTTCCAAAGGCAAGGGATTAAAAGCAGGATTCTCCCTGGGAGCAGATCTTTCAGCATCTCTTCGGTGAGTTCAGCCAGCCCGGCAGGACAACCTAATCGCCTCCATCATCGCCAGAAGATGTTTTTATAAGGTACGGCCATTTTATAAAGTGTAGCGGAATTGCGTGTTTGAAAAAAAAAAACCCCCATCTGATGAAATCCTATGTGACTCTGTGTACCCGTTGCTGTCATGCGTTCGCAGGCTCAGGCCCGGCCTGTTGTCTCTTAGCAGAATTAACTTGCTATTTGGCAGCGATTCTGTTGTTTGGCAGACCGCGGTCATGAGATACAGGGAGCATTCGTGGCAGTGTGGTGGTCAAGTGTTATCGCCTTTGAGTGGTTCCCGTCTGAACACTGAGTCTCTGTCAACAAGTACTGTTGCTAGGCAATTTGTGCTTTACATAACTTTTCTTTTCATACCAAAGTCAACCATTTACATTTAGACATTTGGCAGTAAATCGCTTTTTTGCGATTTACAGCGATTTTCAAGTACTCAGTTAAGTACATAACTGATTCACCCCTTGCTGGGAAACAGCAAGATGGCTAGGATGCTACGCAATGCTAAGTTGTACTTTCAGTGCCGGGCCTTACAAACGTACAAGATGCTACACAATGCTAAGTACTATTTTTAAGTGCCAGTGGCAATCACTTATCAACATAAGTAACAACTCATTTGTACATGTACAAAGCTGTCTATGGTAAATGTATTGCATTTATATAGTGCTTTTATCCAAAGTGCTTTACATTTGCCTCACATTCACCCATTCATACACCGACGGCGGTGTCAACCATGCAAGGTAAACAACCAGCTCTACCTGCTGAGCTTCCGTCCCCACAGTCTACAACTGACAAATACTTAATTCATACGCTTCATTAATCCTCAGCAATACACCCGCCGAGTGTGAAGTCGATTCGATGAACGGTTTTCATGAAAATCGAAGGACACACACACACATACACGCACAAACATACATACATACATATACACGCACATACAGTACATACAGAGACTCCTTCCATTATAGTTAGATATACTAACTATAACTAACCCCCCCAACCCCCCGAGTTCATTCCAGTGCATAAAGACAGCGGATCAAAGCACAGCGACCATAGCTGTGGTAATTGAACATGTATCATTTCATATGCAGAATGCAGATAGAAAGCAATTATAGCGGAAATTCTAGGCAGCAAATGACATTGGTTGCATTCAAAATGGGACACAGCTGTTTTAGACTTCTCATGTCTCGTTCTTTTTATAATGACCACCAGGCTGCCGGAAATCTGAAGCAGAATCAAATAACAAGCCCTAAATAACACACCTCATCTGGCCCCGTATGGACGACACAAGGTGCTCTGTGGCTTTACTTCATTTTCATTGTATTTCATCCGCAATTTAGTGACTGAATTAAAGTGAAAAGGGGGGCACACGCACCCACACACCATGTCAAGCCACTGGTGTGTGGTGTGTCATCAAATCTTCCCTGCGCCCACGTCTTTGTATATGCAATTATAGTCTGTCTTCATACTTACTCTTTCAGGTCAAAAGGTAGAAATGCAGATGGATATGCAGATCAGAGCAGTGAGTTGAATGGAATATTAAATAACATCAGGGCATATATTCATTGAACATCCTTTGTTTGGTATTCAGCTAACTGTTCTGGCTGTTGGTCTATAGGAACGACATACCCACCTGTCTCTCTCTCTCTCTCTCTCTCTCTCGTGCACTGTCATTCTGTCTCCCTCTCACTTTGTTTTAATGACTCACCGAAGAGGCATACATTGAGGCAGAAATTCAGATGTGTGTGTGTGTGTGTATGTTTGTGTGTGTGCATGCGTGAGGGGCGTGTAAGGTCTTCAGCTCCCAGACGAAAAGGTACTGGGTTTGATCCTCGAGTCCTCAACCTCCCAGCCTGTTCCTTAAGGAAATTCATCTAAATCGAAATCAAATACATTCAGTCACTTTGGATAACATTGTCAATATGTTTAGGATATAATGTTGTGTTAATTCCCTTCATTCATCCTCACCATGTCTGTCACACTAGAATCAATGTCCCGTGTGACATGACTGACGTTAACAAACACTGCCGGGATTCTCGTCTAAAGCCTCTCAGATGTATGCGTGTACGATCTGTAATATGTAATATCCATAACAGTGACAATGTATGCCATGTTCAACGAGAAAAAGAGTGCTGTAGTGTAAAATGAGGTCAAAATATGTTTAATAAAGCAACATAAGACTTATGGAAATGTTGAATGGCAGAAAGAGTTCAATGTCTGAATGGAGTAGGTATAGATATACATCAGTCAAACAGTTTAAACTTAACCAGCCAAAACTCATAAATAAGGTGTAATACATGATCGTGACATCATATCAATACGTTACAATTTGATACAGTTCTATGTGACATCCTACCCCTTCCACTTTAATTAGATGGCCTAGGCACGATCCCACGACAGAAATACAGGAAGTGAAGTGCAGACTTCCCCTTTAACGCTGGAGAACTCCAGTAAGCGAATGAAAGAATGTTTGACTAGACCATTGATCCTTATGCCGAGTGACTGTTAAACTGCCGAAAACTGTAAATGTGCCAATAAACAATAAACAGCGATGACATGACGTGTGTGATTCGTAACTGGTTGTGACTCTACGTGGTTGATGAATGTGCTTGATGACAGGGAATACGGGAATGCACAGAAAACAACAGTACACAACATACGAAAATGTTGTAGAAATGTGATTTCTTTTTTTGTGGTTTCTTGTGGTTTTCATTGCCGCAGCGCTCAAGTACATCGTGTTTGTCGGTCTGGATCGACGCGTGTTGTACCTCCACACTTCCACACACACACAGCTCAGTACACTACAAGAGAGGGGAAACCCCTCGGACTCAGACAGCAACATTAACCGCTGTGTAATGGTACCTCCACACACACACACACACAGTGTGCTTGTGTCGTAGGGGGTGATTGCATTGCGACATGGTGTTCGCTGGCGAAATATTAATGTATTTACCTTGTGTGAATTGTATGAAAATGATCAAATCTATCAAAGGTCAGTATGGATAAGTATAAAGGTCAAAAAGTGTTGATTTGTTGAAAGTACAAAAGTGACCGCGTTGTGAAGTTTGCCGTAGTTGAAGGCTACCGCCTGCCATTGCCTCAACATTATAAAAAGTTGAATATTTAAAAGCGTATATAATATTTAAAAGGATTGAATGATAGCGGGCGGTTCCGATCCAAGATTGTAAAATTTGAACAAAGTCTCTAGCCGAAAAATTGCGGGAGGCGATAGGTCCCAAAATTTGGCGGGAAGAATAAAGAAAGAATGATAATAAAGCCTCAGAATAACAATAGCTGTGGGCTGCCTTGCAGCGCTCTGCTAATTAACAACTCATTCCATTTGTGGGAGTCAGTGGGGTCTCCATGGTGACGGGAAGTCAGATGTCTGAGTGCGGGAATATTTCGAAGCGAATGAATTTCTGACACGCACGATGTTTGCATTGCAGATTCGGGCGCGTTACAAAATGCAAGAAGGGCCTCGCCGAAAGTATTTTCCGCATGAAGTACGCTGATGGCTTTAGTCTCCCGGTGAGAAAAGAAACCATCATCACTCTTCTCCACACCTCTCTGTGTGCACAACATAGGGACAACTTTATTAGCAGCAAGAACACATCCAGGACTAAGACACCTTAACATAACTGTTGATGCAACGTTGTCACTTTTATTTACTCAACTCCACACACGCACACGCACACACATGCACTGATGGCGTGTATGCTTGCCAATATCATACTTTTAATACATGTGTGTGGACCGTGAGAGGCAGTAATAAACACTGTCGGAAAATAGTGTCACATAATGTACAATTTCAAATGTGTGTACAGAAAAAGACTAAAGACCAAAATCATAAAACACAAAATCATTAACCAAATTGTTGTAGCTGCAAAACTGTTGAACAAAATAGCGACAAGAGTTATTTTCCAGTGGGAAGGACTCACGTCTGTAACCTTCAGCCACCACACTCTGTGTCCGATTGGTAACAAAGTGCTGTGCAAGGAAAACAAGTTCAATATTTCAACACGCAATCATCCATCATAAACACAGGCCCGCTTATAGTATATTAGCAGCCAAAGCTCATTAGGGGCCACTGAGGAAACACAGTCCCCCAACCCGTATTAAAGTCCCAGCATTGACATGAACAGCAGTGCAGTGATGGATAACCCAGTGACGGAAAACATGCAAGAAATTAAATATTATATAACATTGATATTATATTAATTAAATATTGATAGAAGGCGACAGCAGATGGATATCTTGTTTAATAGTGTTTTATGTAAGATAGAGATAATTTTCAAAATGTGTAAATTGCTTTCTTTCTGTGTTTGCTGCCCCTTTCTTCTGTTCTAAAAAATGTCTCCCACTCCCCTCATATCACACCACACACATCAGAATCAGAGCCACTTGTAGCAACCGATAATTAGCAGATCTGTGCAGATTTTCCTGTCAGAATATCTTGTAAACCACTCATCGTTGAACAGAACGTATTGCGTCCTAGCACTATTGCTAGCATGTTGGAAGCGTGGTTGTAATGATATAATGGTTTAACCTGCCGATAATGAGCTCAACCGGGGGTGTAAAGTTTGTAACTGTCGTAGCCTTGGTGACATATCAAATACAATATGAACAGCATGTTTTGTTAATGAATAACAAAGACTGTGTGGCACATGCACACCTTCTACTTCACCGGCTTGGAAGACAACTTCATCCTAAAAACCTTAATAAAGACCTCATTTTATTTCCTTCCTCTCTAACGCTCAATTCACACAACGCGATTTTAGCCCCATTTTACAGTCGCAAGTTTTTGGAAGTCGCAGACAAACGGCCCCGTATTCGGAGGCATATCGTAGCGCGCCCCCACAGTCACGTGGTTTGAACTTCACGCGTGTTTTCGTTTCGACTTAAAACGTGGTTTGGAGACGAGACGAGCTCGTCGGGGGATTCCTCTTTGTGAAGCGTCTTGTAATGTGTAGTGTAGTGTGAAACCCACAACGGCTTCAAGACACCCCATTACAAGACAGACAGCTGTGTAGTGTGTGCAGTACAGCGATCTGACCACTTCGAAAATCATGTACGTTTAGACATACATTTAGAGCATTTGGCGGACGCTTTTATCCAAAGCGACTTACAAAAAGGTAACACATTTGTCCAAAGAGGTAGTGTGTAGGATACCCCTCCACTAAAAGGCATCGGACATACATTCCTTAGAATGGGTGGTCCCAGTGGGAATCGAACCCCTACCCCTGGCATGCACTACGAATGGAGCTACGAGACTACCACAATTATATTCACTGTGTCGGGAGATTTAATCAAAACAGATCAGAAGATTGCAGTTACCTTGGTAACATGACTTGGTATCCCACTGTTGGACCGATGTATGACAACTTTTCTATTAATTTGCACCTCATAAACTAAACTAAAACATTAAAACTAATTTAAATTAGAATTTTATGTTAGTGCAGTGTGTAAAGATAAATATCTGAATAGCATATGTGTCAGCAATTTTGAAGTAAACATACAAAAATACAGGCTTCCAAAAGAAACCTCCCTCTGATAGAATGATACAGCAGATTGTATCGTATATAAAACATGCTCTTTTATGCCTGTGTGTGTGTGCGCGCGTGCACGTGTGTATGTGTGTGTGTGTTCCGTGCATTCCCAGTTCCAGTATCTGTGTGCGTCGGTGCCACATACATCATGTTAAGAGCCTATTTCCATAGATCCAGCCTAGCTGTGGCACCAAGTCCTGCTCTAATCACCCTCTCAGAGTCTGCCCCCCACCCCAACCTACTCTCTCTTTGTCTCTCTATTTCACTCTCCATACTCTCTCTCTCTCTCTCTCTCTCTCCACCACAGCATCACTCCTCTCTCTACCTTTTGGTCCCCTTTTTAAAAGTTTGTTGTTTGTAATTCTGTCTCTGTCTCTCTCTCTCTCTCCGTCTAAACCCCAGCTCTCTCAATCAGTGGCACCAGGCTGGTGGCTGTGTGCATCTACATTGCCACACCGACCATTACTTTGGCCATAATCCTTGTAACCAAGCCCATTGAGGTAACCCTAGCACTAACACCAAGTGCCAAGTGCATCTCAGAAGGACTTTAAGATGCCTGTGTCGTCACACTCTGACGTGCGCCGCTGTCGACGGCCAGCCCAGTCCAACCTCAGCTGCAGTCATTAGGCCAATCCTGTCATTAGCCTGCTAGTCTATAGTTATGGCTCTCCCAGGAGCCTTATAAAGCCTTTTACTGAGAGGGAGAGAGAGACATAATGAGAGAGAGAGAGAGAGAGGTAAAGAGAGAGAGAGAAAGAGAGCTATAAAGAGAGAGAGAGTAGTTTTATTAGTGATGGGAACCAATAAAACATTGTGTGAGGCTCGTGACCACAGGTGATTGATGTGTGTGTGTGTGTGTGTGTGTGTGTGTGTGTGTTTACGTGCGTGTGTTTACATGCATGTGTGTTTACGTGTGTGTGTTTACGTGTGTGTTTATGTCTGTGTGTTTACGTCTGTGTGTGTGAGGGTGTGTGTGTGTGTTTACATGTGTGTGTGTGCGTGTGTGCGTGTGTGTGTGCGCGCGCCAGGCATCAGGGGCAGAGCAAAAGGTGAAGAAGCTGCAGGAGGAGCTAAAGTGTCAGCGTCAGAACGTGGAGAGCAGCCGTCTGCAGCACCAGCAACGCACGAAAGAGCTGGAGAAACAGCACCAGATGGTGAGAACCAGAGGGAGAGAATGATGAAGGCATGTGGCAGAAAACACCCAAGAAGC
>OMKP01079712.1:0-13241 GCA_900302375.1 Bathygadus melanobranchus
ACTACCACACCAACATTGAACTATCTCACTCACTCACACACACACACACACACACACACACACACACACACACACACACACACACACACACACACACACACACACACACACACACACACACACACACACACACACACACACACACACCTGCCCTTTTCTGTCATCCACACAACCTGTGGGAGACTCCTAGTGGCCGTAGGAGCATACTACAACTGTTTCCCCCCTGTGTGCTGGCAGATCAAATCAAATAACATTCTCTTATCGGCATGCGCATTCCCTGACTCCACCTACAACGCTCAACTCCAACCACTGCATCAGAAAGCTGTGTAGATACACATGGGTGTAGAGCGTACAAACGACCCAATGCGTTCAGATTACAGCAAAACTTGCTGTTTTGTTTTTAGGGTTTGTTTTTACTCTGGAGGTCGGCAGCTCATTCATCATTGGATGGTGCAATAAAATAAACCTGCAGTATTCTCTCTCTCTCACTTTCGCTCTCTCTCTCACCCCATGCGCCATTCTCTTGGTTTCTCTCTCTTGCTGCCCGTATTCTTCATTGTGTTGATCGCTCCCCTGCGCTGCACTTTGTCTCACCCTGTGGTTTGTTGCTGTGACGAGAATCATCCCTTCTGGCTGGAGAGAAAGGACTTGGCTACCTCTGGTGGAGAGACTAGGATCACTACCCACACCCACCCATTGTCTGAATGCAACAGCTGGTGTTATATATATAATTATTATGCATATACATATATATATCTATATATACCTGTGTATATATAGATATATATATATGGATATATAAACACGGCTGTTGGCCAGCCTCGACTTGACAGCCTAGCAACGCTGTCATCGCCTCGGTCTATGGTCAGAGCCCTCTGCCTTAGGTGTGTATTCGGGTTAGGGTTAGGGTTTTGCTACACCCCTCATAAGTGGGCTGTAGCAACAGTGAACACAGGCAGATGTTTGTTCAAGCCGGTTTATTGCAGAGTTGAAGAAATGTTTTGTATGCAGAGCAGATATAGCTGCTAACATGTTAGCAGTTACATGGTGCTGATTAACCTGTGAGCATTGGCTCATCAATGTGTGCAGCCGCACCCAGCCCGAGTCTAATCAGCCTGACCTGGGCCAGGTGAGGCTGTCTACACACATATCTAGTAGGCAGTAGCTCAGGATGTAGAGACGGTTGTCTGGCAACCGGAAGGTTGCTGGTTTGATCCTCGGCTCCCCCTAGCTAATTGTCTATGTGTCCATGAGCAAGACACCTAACCCAAACTGCTCCTGATGACCTGGTTGTTGTCTTGCATGGTTGACACCGCCATCAGTGTATGAATGGGTGAATGTGAGGCAATGTAAAGTGCTTTGGATAAAAGCGCTATATAAATAATCCATTTACCATTTACATATCTGCACATGTTTGGCAGGTTTAACTATCTGCGATAGAGGAAGCTGTGAAGAGGTCTTCCCCCCCAAGTAATTTCCTGTTGTGTCAGCTTTATGTGTGTGTTTGTGTCTGTCTATCTCCCGTCGTAGAAATATCCTGTTCCCCTTTGGCTCAGACACTGTCGCCGTGGTGTCAGGTTCCTCTCCTCTTCAGCTCAGGCAGCCTGACAACCAGGCCAGAGATAGAGAAGGGATAGGGAGTGATACAGATAGATTTTGGCAGGGGTGTTCTCTAACGGGGAGAGCTGAAGACAGTGTAGAAGAGGGTGTGGGAGGGTGGGTTGTCAGAGGATGGCCGCCATGCATCGCACCTTCAGGGCTCTGAGTACGTTCCGCCGCTACAAGAGGTCTGAGGACGACGACGATGAGGTGTTTGTGTGCAGTCCCGGACACAAGGTGATGTTTTATATGCAAAACTAAAACTCCCCAAGGAGTCTGAAGTAGCAATATTGAAACAGGTTTCAATACCATAGTGTGCTGGTTTCAATGTATTCAGCTTGTGTTGAGAACTGGACACCATCCAGTATAGTTTGAACCGGTGTCTCCCTATATCAGTCATGTTTTCAGACCGTTGTTTCAGGGTAGCAGAGAGTAGAGCTTTGCTAATAATTCTGTCCATGTTGTCTTTCAGAGGTGTTGTGTCCTGATGAGATGGTGGCTAGACTCTGTAGCTGTGGGTGGCTAGTGTGTGGTACTATCATTATAATTTAATGATGGATGCATGTTTCCAAGGGGACATGATACACAATTTTGTGGACCTTCATCATTATCTTTGACATATTCATTGTCTCTTTAGATGAAATGTTCTCCTGAAAAGTACTATCTATGATTATTGTGATTAGCTATTATGCCATTTCTGCACAGCCCTATAGTTACCACTGGTGCACTTCATATATCATTATAGTGTATGGAACAACAAAAACACATTGAATGTTGCATTCTTTTGTACAGTTAGAAAGTCGATCACTGTCCCAAGTGACCCATGCCAAAGCCTGGCCTCAGATTGCTCCATAAAACGCTTTCTCTGCTCAAGACAAACACCATTATTACATCGTCTTAATCGTTTTTCTATGGGAAACCAAAAACACGTTTGGAATTTAAATGACTCTGGCCTGCTAACCCCAAATCACAATTCATCATCATTTCTTAGTGTTTTTTAGTGACCCCAGTCTGTGAAGCTTTGCTGTCTGCTGGAGCAGGTCTCAGGAAACAGGAAGAGGACTTGAGCAACATCAGAGAGCTACGGCTAGAGCCTTCCCTCTCGCACATTTGCAGGATATTAAATCATTCTATCTGAGGGAGGAGAGAAAATATTCCTGTTATTCACAAGAACAGGAAGGCCCATCTGGCTGCCATGGAGAGATTGTCTGTGTGCCAGTCCGTCGGTTCTCTTAACATTTTCCTGTCAATCATCACTCTAAATTAGAAAATATTTCACACATTCCTCTTTGGTTTTGAAGTTCAGAACGGCCCAGTGTTTGGTCTCTCTGGATGGCTCCCCATTTTGGATGCTTAAGAACGACTACAAATATTCTGGCAGGACTATTTAGCTACTTGGATGTAAACCGAGTAGACTGGCCTTGCATCTTTCTAGAGATATTCAGAAGAACTGTTGCCATGGAAACAAACATCTCTGGGTTTTGTAGTTTTCTATCTTGAAGTGGCCCCAGTTCTGTAGTCCTCCCCCCTCCCCTACCACACTTATTTATTCTGATCTCTTAACCCGTCCTAAAGAGAGCTCACTGTGGGTCCACAATGTTGTACAATTGTTTTTTCTTTGCAGTTTTGTAAGATTTCTTAATGAAAGAAAGACAGTTCTTAATGAAACCAAACTTAACAATTGTAGTCTGTAGTATTAATTGTATTCATTCAGTGTTTTAAGGCTAGTGCGTGTTGATTGCTCGCTGCAGCGGTTATGTGTGAGTGTAAATACCATCCGTTCCTTTTTCATTCATGGCTGGTAACCAGAGCTGGTGTGGTGGATTAGTTTTTATGGTGCAGCCACGTGCTTCGATCAACTGATATCCCCTGCAAAGCCTTTTACTCAATAGGAAGGATGCACCTCGTTCACTTCCTGGTTTTACTTCCCTTGGCTCATTTCACCTTTTTGAACTTGACTTTTGTTGATATAGCCTGAACTGAGTCTACTGAATCATTTGAATGTTGCATTGTACCCATATGGTAGTCAGCTAATTAGCTGCAAAAGGTATTAAAAAAGGCTGGTGTGTGTGTGCGTGTGTGCACGCGCTGATTGTGGATGGTAATTAGGGCCATCACAGCTTTAACACAGCTTGCCCTGTACCAACATGTTGTGTGTTTCACCTTTGCTTCACCTTCTCCACGATGTCTGTTGACCACTTGTGTGGATGTCATCAGACACAGTATCCCTGTTGCTCCTTCCACCCGTGCAAACCCTGGAATACATACCTCTTGACTCTGTCACCCACTCTTTTACATGTGACTCCCATCCGAATGCCTTGGGTGGAATTTGTTCATTATCAATTGCAGCTCTTTCTCTTTATCAGGGGCTCCATCTGTAATTGTACACAAGACTTCTGTCTCTGCTGACATTGTTGAGCATGCAAACAGAGTGAGGAATACTTGCGGAGTCATTTTAGGAAGTAACAACACTAAACGTTAACACCATCAGAGGAACCTCATATTTAATGGATACAGATAACTACTGTAGCAACGGGATGTTTATTCAAACTTAATTTTATTGTTTGATACTGGTCTAGCTGTCGATAGTTTGCTGATAAAGTTCCACTGCATAAATATGTTTCTGTATTTTTATTATCCTATCCTTTATCTTATGTTATATTTTATATTTATATTATCTTGTCTTTATTGCTGCTGGTCTCTCTGAGAGCTACCAAACAAAGTTTCGCTGTATGAGTACAATGACAATAAAGTCTTCTTATCTTATCTTAAGAAAGACGTTCCAAAATGGGCGCTTTTTTCTACAACGAAAGATCGTAAACAATCTACACGTTTTCAACAAAATGCGAATAAAAATCAATGTCATCACTGCAAAAATTAACCTAAATCTATAGCTAATGTATAGCAACATGTTGAAAAAAGAATTAAATATTCATTATTAATTAATTATTATGCTCTTATTGGAAAGATTTACCAAACTTACTGTTACAATTCAGATTTACTAAATTGTATTAAGGTGGTATTCAGGTGGAATTATTTTGCAATTATTCATAACCAATATTAAAACAACAACATTTTTTGTTCATGTTCAGAATACCCCTTGCAATCCTTCAAAGTACCCCTAGGGTGCATTTGAGTATATTCTGCAGTGTAGTGTACAATGTTACATGTAAATCCATAGCTACTACATGGGTATACTCATTTGTCATTTCTATACCCATCTCTCGTCTGCCTTCCAGATGCCCTCCCCCACCGGCCAGGTGGGCCGCTCAGACTCCCCGGTCTACACCAACCTGCAGGAGCTGAAGATCTCCCAGTCCAGTCTGCCGCCTGTGCCGGCCGGTTCCCCGCTGCACGTGCTGGGTGACTGGGAGACCCACAAGGACCTGAGTGGGCGCCACTTCTACTACCACCGTGCCACGGGGGAGCGCACCTGGAAGCCGCCGCGCGGCCGCGGAGACATGAGTGGCGGCGGCGGCGGCAGCAGCAGTAGTAGTAGCCGCGGCGGCAGGGATGCCCAGGGCACGCCAGAGGCGGAGGTGAGTGTGCTTGCGTGCGGGAGATGACTTCTCTCTCTCAACCCTGACCCTACGCTCACATAGCCAGACCTATTGCCACATTTCGTTTTAGCGCTGTACCAGCACTGGAGAAAGGTCTTGCTGAACCCATTATCATCTTGGAATACAACATCTTCTGTGTTTCTATTCAGAGTCCACCTGGACTCTGAATAGCTTAACCTCCTACCCACCTTTCCTCCCCAACCCTCTCCCACCTACCCGATCAATACTTGAATCCCACCCCTCCTGGATCCTTAGCATTTCCATGTTTGTATGTCTTGGCACTTTGTAGGACTCTGTATGCTGGTATGTCCCGGCACTTGAAATATAACTTAGCTTGTGTAGCATCGTATCCTGGCTACCTGCTGTTGTACAGTAAGGAGCCAACCTAGCAATTGTAAGCTTGTAAAATTGTTCTATTTCCCTGGCAACCAGGAATGCTTGTAACTTGTTCTGTTCTAATTGTACTCTACCTTCAGCAATATGTTGTTGTCTGCCTCTTTCGACAAATGTGTTACTTTTTGTAAGTCGCTTTGGATAAAAGCGTCTGCCAAATGCTCTAAATGTAAATGTAAATGTTTCTGTATACCTTTAAACCAATCACAATCGTCTTGGGCGGTGCCCACGATGCAGCGACAGTGCCCTTGCATAACTTATTCTGGTGGAACTTTTGCACAAGCCCTGGCATTAAAATGGCTAAATCCCGGCAAAGGAAAACACATAAAACAGTAAAAGACGTACGTGACTTATACTGATGAAAAGACAAACATGACTTCATTGACATTTTTAGCCTGTAGGTTTTCAGCGTGTAGGTTGCTAGCTCAGAGGTTGTTGTAGTTGCTTCATGTCGCAACGACGACTTTAAAAACGGTAACACGCAGATAGGGGAGGAGAGGAGGATTCCGACTGAAATAGTGGCAGGCTTATCCCTACAGCCTACATCCTGACCCCAACCCTCTCCCCTCTCCATACACCCATAACCCATTCACCTCATCTAGCTACTACCTCACCATTACATTTAGTCCAGTTCATGTTCACTCTTCACTCAAACCAGTAGGCTGCAAAGACAAACTCTGACTCTTCGTCCCCATCCTCACCAAATCACTTTTATTGTACATCCTGTTTTCTTTCTTTTCTCCTTCCTTGATTTAGACAAGAAACCATCAACAATTTATGTTTTTGTTTCTTCAAGAGTTATACTGCACTGTACCTTTCCGAAGGTTTAATTGAGTGGTTTCCAGTACTATGAATGTTCTAATGGTCCCTTAAGATTAGCTTGAGACCCCCAGGGAAGCACAGATCTAGTCCATGAATTATTAATTCTCAAAGGAGCAAAGGACTAAGTGGAGGTCTGAGGCAGATCAATGCTTCCTCTGTGTCATGAATGGGTTAAAGGTAACACCACTTGCAGCACTGTGTGAAAATCTTAAAATAAACTGGGATTGGTCAATGCTGTTGCCATGGCAGAGCTGGAGATGGAGTAGCAGCTTGACTCTAAAAGGCAGTAAGTAGTATTGCCACGGGAAATAACAGAAATAACTACTTTGGGAGAGGAGCAGTATACCTCAGAGGTCAGTTTGAAGTGGTGTTTTGGTCCCTGAGGGCAGGGAAACAAAGGAGAGAAGAGCTTGCTTTGATGTGCGGAAACCACGTTTCCCCCTGCAAGGTTGTAGAGCAGTGTTTGGAGTTTCAGAATATAGACCAACACTGCCTCCGTGTGGTGTGTTCTTGGATGTGCCATGAGATATATATGCCATTACCCTTTTATCCATAATAACTTAGGTATTTTCAGTGATATCTTTGTACCATTTACCATACCATAGATACAATGTAATAATAAAATGTTTATTTTGTTTTCATTCTTCTTCAGCCTCTGTCTTCAGAGGAGAACTGCCATAGCACCCACTCCAGTCAGTCTGACAGTCAGTACGGATCGCCCCCTAGAGGCTGGTCAGAGGAACTGGATGAACACGGACACACCCTCTATGTCTCTGAATATACACAGGAGAAGGTATCTATTTTAATACCTTAAGTTAAGTTAACTTTTGTTATTTAGCGTTGTCGCTGCTGTGAATAAAGCATAATTTCTGGATGTATACTTTCGCTAATAGCGTGCAAATGATTGGAGGCCTTACTAGGTTCATGTTGTGTATTTGTAGTGGATAAAGCACGTGGACGAGCAGGGACGGCCATACTACTACAGTGCTGATGGATCCAGGTCTGAGTGGGAGTTACCCAAGGTAAGACAAACAAACGGCATGCCAAAGGTTCTGGGTTGTTTTAGTAGTAAGCAGGGTCGGACCTAGCACATTTGAAGCCCTAGACCAGGGCTATTCAACTGGCGGCCCACGGGCCAAATCCGGCCCATCAATCAAGTCAGACCGGCCCAACGACCGAGACCAACGACAGTTCTTTTTCCAAAAAAAATGAAATAGTATTTTTAAATGTGTAGGGCTGACAAATGCAACGATGTCACTTTCAACGCTTAAAAAACGAAAAGTTGATTTTGAAAATTGTAGATTCAACTGCGAATGGACTGATAAATATGCACACGTTGAAAATGCTGAGGGCAAGCCAATGTGCTTGCTGTGCAATGAGTGCTGCTCCGTTGCTAAGGAGTACAACCTTAAGGAAATATATAAGGAAATGCCTTAAGGAAATGTCCGACCCATAGGCCCTTAGCTTTCTGACAATTTGGCCCCATGAAAAACATAGTTGAATAGCCTTGCCCTAGACAGTCATCAGTGCGATCCATTTAGCATTTATCATTTACAATTTGACAGTCAAAAGTTCTGCAGGTTTTTTTTACAAATACACTAAAATTAGCATTTTGGCAGGAACGTTTACGCATTTAGTAAATTATTACACTTCCAAATTCTACAATAAGTATTACTTTTTGTTTCAATTGTAGGACCATATGTGCGATTGGTTAGCAACAGTAACTGATTTTCTTATCCATTCCTTTTGTTCATATGTACACGGGTTTAATAAAACATGCCGTTTTTTTCTAAAGGATTATAAATTCACCAGCGAGTACAGTACTTGTATGTTCCCAATCCTAATTTGGACAGCCTGCCCAGACAAGTATTTCAATCCAACCCAGAATAAACACATATGCACACACCTTTTGACAGGGTTAACGCTACCAGCTGAGCTAACGCTAACCTTACACACACACAATGGCTATAGCTCGTATACACTACACCAAAACTAGTCTAACATCTGCTCAAATTAGAATTTCATGACACAATGAAAATTACACAAATGACTCTCACTTTATATGTTTTGTTCCAAATAGCCTAATGACAGTTTCGACTGAATGACAATCACGTTTCGACAAATGTGTTACTTTTTTGTAAGTCGCTTTGGATAAAAGCGTCTGCCAAATGCTCTAAATGTAAATGTAATGTATGATGTTACCGTCACACACCCACCGACCCCCATCACTGGCTTTTCTTGCTCTCCACATACACTCCACTCCACCCATTAATGATCTAGCATATTCTGACTGTGATGATCACTCACTGATGAAATCCTGAGGGGCGCGCTATTTGGCACCCCCCTCAGGATGGCCGTTGGTGTAGCCTATAGGAAGCGCCACTTCTGAGAACAAGAACTGGGACTGATTTTGGTATTATTAGATGTAAAAAGCCAGTATGGTGCAGTATGGCTCATGGGTTGTGACTTGTATCTGTAGACTCATTGCCTCTGAATTAGACTATTTCTGAAGTCGTACCTTAGCCTAGGTTCAAATGAAAAACACCAGACTTTTAAACCTGGGTTTAATGCAGGCAAAGCATCTCATGAACTACCTCCATGGCTATTAAAGGAATACACCTGCAAGGGTTGGCATTGCATGCATTACATAAGCCATTAAGGAGTTTTAGTCCTCTCTTCCACACACTGAAGGCGGGCACTTCCGGCTACGTGACCAAACAGTGTGACACACTTTGCTTTTAGAGAATGTACAAGCACCCCGCCTGCCTCGCATCCCTACCACCACCCCTTACCTAATTCTACCTGGGGGGGGTGTGTGTGTTGAGAAGCGATGTGCCCAAGTGCGTGAATCAGATTATATTCTTGGCCGTCTCTTCTCCCTAATCCGTCCGAGAAGGAGGGGGGAGAGAGAGACAACACTTTGGCTTTGTACTGAGAAGGGAACTGTGGGACACACACACACACACACACACACACACACACACACACACACACAGGGCCAGGGCGGTAGATTAACAATTACTTTGGAGTAGACCGGAGCAGCCTCTGGGGTGGCCGGTAGAGTTATCTCTCCCCAATGGTGCTGTGGCTGGTGCAAAGAGAGGTAGGGTGGTCGTGAATGAGTGTGTATGTGCGGCAGTACCTCAGCAGGTAGAGCGTACAGACATAGACTCCATTATAGTTTAATGCTGTGGAGGGGTTTGCTGTGTGTCTAGCCGTAAGCCTGCTACCTAACCATCTAGAACTACGTTAGTCTACATTAGTGTGTTAGATATTTAGCTGCGAAATGATGAACGCTGTGGATGTCATTGTCTAGTGAAATGATGTCTAGTCGATCCATGAACCATTTTGTAATTCTAATATTTTCACTTACCAAATACCAAACATTTGCACCTTAAAATCTTTAAAAATGCAAATATATGGACGCTTTTGTTTGTTTTAAATGATGAATAATTCCGTTTTTCTTGGCTGCTTGTCAGACAAAGCAAGTGGTTCACTTTGGGCCTTCCTTTCATATCTTGTGTTGCCATGTGATCAATTCTAGATAGAAAAATTGAAAAAATGATCGACAGATGAATCGACATAGAAAATAACAGCCATATTCCATAGTAATAAAACAAAATTAGACTGTTGAAAGTTGAAAAAGTAAGTCTCCATCTTTCTTTCTCCCTTTGTCTGCTTCCCTCCCTCTCCCCCTCTGTCTACTTATCCCCCCCAGTACGCCATCTCCCCTCCCCAGTCGGGTGAGGTTCCCAAGAGCCGCAGTCTGGAGAGGAAGCATCAACACCACCCGGACCCCATCGTCCTCACCAAATGGCGGCACAGCACCTACGTCTTGGACCTCAACGACAAGGTTAGAGCGCTTTTGTTTTGAAGCCAAGATCCGGCAAACCACATTGTTTTCGACAGGAAGAGGTTTGGTAATAGGGGTTTCCCCACCCAGCTACTGTTCAGAACCAAGATATATGAAGGTAGATAGACAGATGAATAAGGGCCATGGCAGTCACAGTTCCTCTGTTGTATCAAGACTATCGTGGATGACAAATATTAAAAAAGAACCTAATAACTTGTGGTGCACCTGTTCATCCCACTTCTCTTAACTGTTGTTAAGAATAGTAGTCCAGTGCCATTATGAGGCTATTTTACGTCCATGGTTTAAATCATTAAGGTGCCTTGCAAAATCGTTAGTCACGCTTCAGGACCAAAGATCACAGGATGGTCAGGGGTCAGTGTTGTGACCGAGGTTTTTTTTCTACACTGCCAAAGCTGAGGCATTAGCCATGTAATCAACAGGCTGACCAGGTATTTTTGTCCTTCCCTGTGTATCTATTTGCTGTGATTATATTAAAATGAAAGCGAAACAAGGACAAAATAAACCCAAAGACATGACTGAAGAAGAACATGGTTCTGTCGTTCTAGTTCTCTTTCAAACTCAGGCGCTTCGGTTCTGACCCACGCAAGAGGAGATTCCACCTCTCCCTGTGCCGAGATAAAGTTGGTACATGCCCCATCGCCCTTCTGCAACCCAGTTTTTTTATCAACTCAAATCCACAGCTTAGATGATCTACTTTTGATTACATCATTGATTTGATAGTTTGATGATGATCAGTGTGAGGCGTTGGCCAAAATCAAGAGTTGATGTCGTCGTCACAGACGAGTCCAGTGTGAACAGTTAGCGACCGTCCACACCCCTAACCAAGCATGTGATTTGTCCCCGTGTGCAAACAAACTAAACATAACCCCTAACCCCCACCTTCACATATTAACCCCGTAAAGGTGCGTTAACTTGACGATGCTAGGTGGGCCGTTGTGTTCTCGAGCACGGAAAGTTTGAAACACACACACAATCACCCAGCTTAAAACATTGTGTCTGTACTGCAGACACATCTTTTGTTTGGCATGGCATGTTATGTCATGCAGTTGAAATCATTTCAACTTCAAAGCGAGTCCCGGTGTTGCGAGTTTGGGTGTTGCCCCCCCACCGGTCAAACGCGTCAAAGTGTCTCAAGTGAATGCACCTTAATCCACCCGCCCTCGTCTGCTGTTTTACCCAGAATTCAATGACAAGGCAGTGATTGTCCATTATGCTCCAAACGGGTTTTTCTCTTCACTAACAAACATGGCCACCCTCCCAGTGTGTGTTTGTGTGTTTGCTCACACACATTGTGCCTCTCGCCATCAGGAGTGTGCGGCGGCGCCTGCACCCAAGCAGAGCCCCCCCGACTCCTGCCCCTCCTCTCCCAAGCACCCGTCCACCGTTAGTACACACTCTTCCCGCCTCGCACGCCCACCCATGAGCCGTGTGGGTTTAAAGCTTCACTGCTTGCGACTGTTGGGCTCTCGCTCTCTCTCCATTTTGCTCTATCTGACTCTCTCTCTATCTCTCTCACTTCCCCTATCTCACTCTCACATCATGGTCTCTCTCACGCCCAAACTCGCAGCCTGCCCCTATTGTCGTTCACTCCTTCCGGGTCTCTCACCCCGATCCTACTCACCCGCTCACTCCCCTCCTCTCCCTCTCTCCCTCTCTCTCTCTCTCTCTCTCTCTCGAAAGCTCGCTGCTGCTGCTGCTGCTCTGCTAATAGTGTGATTCTCTCATCTCCTGCATGTCTTTACTGCATCAGTTCACACCTGTGAACACACACGCTACCACGCTACCACGCTACCACGCTACCACGCTACCATGCTAAATTATGGACCCCATCTGAAGACAACACGCCTGTCGCAGTCTGTGGTGATCTGACACATCATCAAATATTTTTTTCTCTTTTTCTATATGGATTAATGGTCTTTTTGAGTGTGTGTGTTCTCAAAGGTTTATTTCTCATTTCTTGTGTGTGTGTGTGTGTGTGTGTGTGTGTGTGTGTGTGCGCACGTGTTTCTGCGTCTGTATCTCACCAAGTGTTTGCGTCTCTCCCGCTAGCCTTCGGAGAAGTGTGGCGTCCTCAACGTGACCAAAATCACAGAGAATGGAAAGAAAGTGAGGTGGGTGTTACACCTCACACCATACACACCCTAATGCTGCTGTTACACCTCAGACCACACCAGGACATACACACCCTAATGCTGCTGTTACACCTCAGACCACACCAGGACATACACACCCTAATGCTGCTGTTACACCTCAGACCACACCAGGACATACACACCCTAATGCTGCTGTTACACCTCAGACCACACCAGGACATACACACCCTAATGCTGCTGTTACACCTCAGACCATCTGACGTGGCGTTTCGTTTACCACCCCCCCCTCCCCCCACCAGGAAGAACTGGACTTCCTCATGGACTGTGTTGCAGGGGTCTTCGCTGCTCTTCGCTAAAGGGCAGGGGGGTAGCACCAGCTGGGTACGTACCTCCTAGTTCCATACCACTCCGGGCCTCGCCTCTCTCCCATGTATCTGTATACGTTTATCTGTGGGTAATCATAATCTATGACTTTTTTATGAAGTTCTTCTTTAGTGCATAGTCTCTCTCTCTCTGTCTCTCTCTCTGTGATTTGTCATCCGTCCTCAACTGCCTTGTTGTATTTTTCTCATTTTTCTCGCCACTCTTCCCTCCCTTCTTCTTCTGCTCCCTCTCTCCTCTTGTCTCTCTCTCTATATTTCCCCCTCTCTTGTCTCCCGGTCAAGTCTTACTACCGTAGCGGCTCCATTCCAGAGCTGCTGCTCACGCTGCTTAGCAACTGGAAGCATTCGGTTAAGCCCCGCCCCGCTGTTGCCTATGCGAACTGTGGCTCTGTCCAGGCTGCCACTGTATGTCCCCCTCTCTCTCTTGCTCTTGCTCTCTCTCCCCCTCCCTGCCTTTGCTTGCTCTCTCTCTCTCTCTCTCTCTCTCTCTCTCTCTCTCTCTCTCTCTCTCTCTCTC
>OMKP01079713.1:0-12500 GCA_900302375.1 Bathygadus melanobranchus
AAGGGGCGCACGCAAATTAAGTAATCAGAGGACAATCGTCCTTTATTTGCCACACGGTCGACACTTCAACCACACACTGTGAGCGGCGACACACACACACACATGCAATTATTGGCATCGCCGGTGGAATGCCTTCTCTGCGTTTATCCCATCCTGACCGTCCTCCCCCAGGGAAAGCCAGGAGCAGTGGGCAGCCATCAGTAGAGGCGCCCAGGGACCAAGTCCAAGCGCTCAGTCCTGTCGTGGTCAGGGACAGGACCGAAGAGCAATCTGTTCTTCTGCATGTTTTTTGTTGTTGTGGGGTTCTATGGGGGGAACCCGAGTGAACACGGGGAGAACATGCAAACTCCACACAGAAAGGCCCGGGAACCAGCCCCGACATGTTGCACCATGCGGGACTTGAACCCACAACCTTCTTGCTGTGAGGCAACAGTGCTACGCACTGAGCCACCGTGCCCCCCACACACACACACATACACACACCCACACACGTGGACATAGAAAGCAGCGATCTCTCCAAGAATCTCCCAACAGGTAAAGACATGCAGTAGTATTTTGTAATATTGACAGCAGAAAAACAAGTTGGCTTTGCTTCGCTTCACCTTGGTATGCTACACGTGCATGTGCATGTGTGTATGTGTGTGTGTGTATGTGTGTGTATGTGTGTGTGTTTCTGTGCTGTATTGTAGGGTCCTACCATTGAAGCCCTTGCAGAGTGTATGTGCGGGTGGGGCTGTTGGTGAGCAGGCCAGCATGGGTTCCAGGTGGTCCGCCGCCAAACTGGACCGGCTCTCCTCGTCATCCTGCGCTCCCGTGCAGAACAGCACCATGGAGAACTCCAAGGAAGCTTTCACTTCCAACACAGCTGGGGGGGGAGGGAAGAGATCACCAATCACATGCTTGAAGAAGATAAACCTGAAAACCACAATGTGAGACTCCCGGTCAATACAAGGTTCGATCCACAGTGTCCTCAACCAACTCACAGGGTTTCTGGAGTAAGATGCCGTAACCTCTATACCTGCCCCTCCATGACATGCATCTGATATCACTGTTTGCTGCTTAGAGACCAATAACTAGACCAACTGACCAATAAATTGTATACCTATTGACCAATTGACCTATAGATCAAGTGTGTTGCATGTGATACACACTTCCTGCTACCTGCACTGACATGAAGCCCTATTCTCCTGCTCAAGTTAAGCGGAATATACCGGACCCCACCACACATTCTCTACTCTTACCGCGAGCGAGCTCTGCCCCAACCACCATGGCCCGGGCCCGGGATACGGCCACACAGTGCAGCAGTGAGGACTGCCGCAGGTTGTGATTGATGAGGGCGGCCTCCACGCCGACCATGGCCAGGCCCAGCCACAGAGACACCAACAGCGGGCAGCTTTCCAGGTACAAGGCCACCACGTCCCCCTCGGCCCAGCCCTGCTTCAAGGCCCAGTGGGCCACGGCATGACACCTCTCCTGCAGATCCTTGAAGCTCCAGACCTTTGGATGACCAAAATATTCCCACATACAGGACGGTGTTGTTACAGTACTCTGTACTGACCAACGCAAACTAAACTTCAGCAAAATCTGCACTGAAAAGTGATTTCAACAAATGATATTGGTAACAAATGATTCAGTGAAGCCAGGAGAGACGGATACAATGGCTTGCTCACCCAGACCCGTATTGTCCTTCAAGAGTTCATGACCCACACACACAGACATCCCTTTCTTTGCATAGTAGGCTTAATAATGATCCCTGTGTCAACTGTGTGCAGGCATACATGGCATTATGGTGTCTCAGTGTCACTGGGTGACCCCTGACCTCTCCTGTGGCTTCGTCAATCAGGGCAGGCTTGTGTGGCTGCAGTGCCACCACTCGTGAGAAGAGGGAGGGGATGGAGCTGCGGTTGTGTTGGTGCCGATATAGGGAGGACTTCACCCGCAGTATGGCAGCAAGGCACCTTGAGGTGAGCCCAGCAGGAAGCAATGGATGACAAGGATGTTGTGCATAAAAGCTCAGGAAATTGAAATACATGAGATGATATACTATAATCCCTACTATGATTACAGCGGCACCTGACAGTAACAGGGAATACATCAAGTCAAATCAAGTTGAATAAATAATGATGAATATTTGCAATAGAAACAATTAAGAAAATTAAGAAAAAAAGAGGCGTGCAGGTCAACAAAATGTCACAAAGCATACAAAACCATACAGAAATAGCACCAAGTAGGTACACAATTACAGATTCAAAATGAATTTCACAAAGTTATAACAAAGTTGTGTTCAACAAAAGTGATCGACGGTGGAGTTCAGGTTGGGTGCAGAAGAACAGAGAACGAGTTTGTGACGACTCAAACGCAGGTCACAACACAAACACATGTCCGCACACTACACTCACATGAGATCTCTCTTGATGGTCCGGAAAGCGACATAGAGGAACCTCCAGGGCCGGCCCCAGCCAGCGTAAAGAGCCAGCCCGGACAGCAGCCCCCATGCCCAGGGAAGCGAACATAGCCATGTCAACCCCAAGGAACACACACACGCTATGAGACAGCTCAGCACTCCCATAGCCATCTGCAGCAAGAACAGCATGACAATAGAAATATGTGTTAAAAAGTTTTTAAGCTTTTTAAAAAAAAGGCCTACTACAACTATTGCTACCGGTAGCCTATAGATATTAAACTATCATTAGAGTTTGTGTCTACAATATCATTTAAATAGTCTTTGATAAGGACACCTGAAAGGCGTCCTCTCCTTTTGTAGGATAGTAGGATATTGGTAAAAACCTGAATGCTTTATAATAAAAGTTAAACAGAACAAAACACAAGTAGTAGTATGTAACTTACCGGTGACAGTCACACACTTTATTTCGTTGCACAGAGCCAATGGTAATTCCTCAGTCAAAAAATAACAATCATTTTCTTGGACTGAGAGCGGGAGGTGTGTCGATTATTAAGAGCGCGGTTCCACCTCTTAATCAGCCTGTAACTCCAATTAAGTGGCTATTGCTAATGATATAGATGTTTACTTTATACATAGCCTGCATATTTCTGTTGGTAGTATTTTTTAACTTCGGGAACTCCCCAAACAAATCTGAGACTCCACCTCACTCTCGTCCTTCAAAACCCATCTGTTCAAACTTGCTGTTGATGTTTAACACTCCCACATGCTTTCACATTGTTTCTGTCCCAACTTGAATTGTAACTTTCTTTTATCCTATATATCTTGCTGCTATTTCTACAATCTTTTATGTTTTGTGTGTGATTTTATTCTGTTGAAAAGCATCTTTGCGCACGTTGAAAAGCACTATACAAAATAAATGCATTATAATAATAATAATAACAACAACAATAATAATAATAATTATTATTATTATTGTTGTTGTTATTATTATTATTATTATTATCATTATTACTAATAATGATACTCATAATAATAATAATAATAATAATATTAAGAATAAGAATAAGAAGAATAAGAATAAGAAGAATAATGATATGTTATTTTTATTGCTATTATGATTATTATTATTACAGTAGTATTAGTATTATTATATACACACAAATTATAACCTTTTTAAAAAATGGTGTTGAATTTGTTGGACTGAAAGGTTCATGGTTACAACATTACATTATGTTACATGATTTAATACTGTACAATTTCTGCAGATGTACAGGACACCTGGGCTGCGGAAAGGCACTCATGTAATTATCTCAAAGATTGGACCATACAAGTTATATTTTTGGGAATTGGCCCCAACCAGGAGCTTGAGAGTGAGGTATTATCTTGTCATTACTGTATGAAAGCTGATACATTATTTTATACTGTTGTCAGTTATGAACTATATGCATTTAAACAAGAATTAGTGGTCTATATACCTGCAAAATCGCCCGATGAGTCATCAGCAACGCTTGTTTCAATGCAGTAGGTACGATGTGTCAGTCTGTATGGAACTGCATCTTTCCCACACGAGATCACTTCCTTCTGTCGTTTTTTCAATCTTTCAGTCGATCACTTACTTGAATGTGCAAGGACTACAACGGGCGAAATGCTGACAAAGCTGCGGCCGCTGACAGCTTTGCAATGACTGCAGTCTGGGAGGGAAAACTGTCAAGACTCTGGGGTATGTAGTGGATCGCTATGCATGGGGAAGTCCTTTTTAAAGTGATCCATTTGAGACTTAGACTGATCCAATGGCATACACATTGATTGTGGGAATTGTGAATGAACACCACCACTGGATGTTGATGGTGAGAGTAAAGCATCTTGTGTTATAGGCATCTTGTATTATATAGGCCTATAATAAGCTTATTATAGGCCTATATAATACAAGACGCCTATAACACAGGATTCTTTACTCTCACAATCACCGTCCTATAACAGGCCTAACAAACCTATCGGATGGATCGTTAACACATTAGATGACTCAACTCCTTGGGAAACAAATCTCAATATGTGCAATAATGTGCTTTATTTAACTCAATGGCAAAGTAAAGCAAACAAACAATCACATGATAGGCCTGATAGGCCTACCAGCCACAAGTAGAAAAATAGAAGAGAGAGATTGTATAGCTAAATTCATATACATTTTTTGACCACCGAAGACATTTTCGTTCGTTCTCAAAATACTGCATTGGAGTTCTTTTTAAATCAAAAATAATAAAAGTGCAATAGTCTTAGCAATGCGTGACGACAACAGTATTCATAGCTTATGTACATTCTGCTCAAAATATGCTATAAATGTTTTGGTTAGACGCTGAGCTTAGATGGCAAGAGTGAATCTACATTTCGACTGTGACTGCATTGTCCTCGCCTATAAGCAGGTCACGTGGACCTTCCAGATTTCAGATACACGCAGCAGCCCTACTAATGTAGTTTGTTATTAATGACATTAAAACGACATGATGAAGATCCTACATTTACGGTTTCACATGTGCCTATGTGTATACTTACTATACATTATGTAGACTAACGCAAAGGCTGTAACAAGGGCTTGAATAATGGGCCTATCTTTCCAAAAACCTAAAGTCCACTTTGCACTCAGATCATAGAAAACCTTATAGTTGGCAGTGTCAACCAGAGCTTTTGTCCATAGGCCACTACTCCTAAAATAAATACACAATATATTTCAAACGTAAAACCTACAGCTTTTAGAAATATCTACGTTAGGCTCCGGTTAACCCAATAGTACCACTTGTGTTTTCATTGTCCCTGAATTAAACGTATTTAGATGCTCCGTTCGTTGCCATAACGACCACATAGACCACATCAGACTCCAAGGAAAGGTTGGTGGAGGAGACGTGTGGTTATTGAGGTTTCTTCATATATTAGATTCGCTTGTGTGTTGACCACTCCGGGACGCCTAGGGGGTTCATAACACAGAGAAAGAGAGGGTTAGCATTTTTAGACATACTCAAAATGTATCTTTCTCCTGAGAGACAAGGTGTAGATAAGAGAGGCTGTGAAGTCTTTCTGACCTGCGACTGACTGGAGCGGTTTGTACTGCTGAAGGTCGAGTACATCTTTGGTTGTGGACAGACACAGGACAATAACTTGGCGTACTCCTCTCTCACCTGTAGGGGGCAGCAGAACCTCACCAACAGATGCCATCGATTCCAGAAAGCTTACACTAACATCTAACCCCCACCCCACACACATGCACACGCACACACACGCACGCGCACGCACACACATACACACACACACAGATAAACGCGCACACACACATACACATAAATGCACACACATATACACACACACTCCTACCTGCTTTGACAGCAGACAGTTCAGGAGGAAGATCAGCGCCCCCTGTAGGCTGTTGAGGATGGTGAATATGTAGGCTGCCACCACGTCTCTTTCATTAAACAGGAAGACCCCTGACAGCCACATCAGGCCCAGCACACACAGCTGGGCTATAGCAGTGACTGTAAAGGCTCTGTCGAGCGAGAGAGCGAGAGAGAGTGTGAGAACAAAGGAAGACATTGTGGTTGTACGAGAGAGTACGAGAGAGACACAGAGAGAGAGAGACCATCAGCCCCAATAGGCAAACAAACCAGGGATCAAACAATAGAAGTGTTATGGATCCTTCAAGGCCCAATAAGAGTAAGAGGTGTGGTGTGTATCTTGGACCTTTGTAAATAGTTCATTGTCTGTTGCAAGGGTGGGGGAGAGGGAGGTGGCGTGATGGAAATAGAGAAAACCTCATCCTCTGTGGATTAGAGAAGTGGGGCAATGTAAAACCTCCATATTCCTTCTTCTTTTACTCACATTCCTTCCATCCAGCGTGGTCCTGTGGGACAGCCATCAGGCAGCACTCTCTCTAGACTCACTCGCCTTTTAACTCTTAACTCTCTCTCTCTCTCTCTCCCCAGCTCTATTTCTATCTCCAGCTCCCTCGGGTTCTCTCTCTCTTCCCCCCTTTCTCTCGATCTTGATCTCTCTCTCTCTATCTCTCTCTCTATTGCTCTCACTCTTTCTCTCTCTCAATCCCTATCATTAACTCTCTCTCTCTCTCTCTCTCTCTCTGGCTCCCTCCCTCTCTCAGTCTAATCCCTATAGTGTCTGCATCTGGCAGGGGGTTGTATTTATTTGTTATTTATTTACAGTACATACATCAGTGGAGTAACAAATAACACAGGCTGGAGACCTTTTACAAGAGCATGAGAAGCAAAGGCAGTATTCTGACACACAATGTACACACACACACACACACACAAGCCAGGTGGAGACGGACCTGATTTTGTGCAGGTGTGTGAGGTCAGGGTTGAGGCTGGAGAACTTCTGGGCAAGCTTCCAGACGGTGACGCTGAAGAAGAAGACGTTGAGGCAGATCACGACACACACAGGCCCGAAAAAGCTCCAGATCAGGCCCTGCTCCACTGACAGCCAGCAGCTATGGGAGGAGGACACACACACACACACACACACACACCATGGCGTCATGGAGTTGTGTAAGGTGCAGGATATCACACACACACGCTGTATGTTTGCGTCATTGGCGCACACACACACCTTGGCATCATGGAGTTGCATAAGGAGCAGGATGCTTGCGTCATTGGTGCACACACACACACACACACACAGATAAACACACACACACAACCACATGCATGCACGCACACACACACACACACGCTCCCTTACGTACTATTTGTCAGTGCCGTATCCCGCGGGTCTGCTGATGGCCGAGATGAGGACTATGGCGAGGGGCAGCCCGTAGCCCACGACATACAGGTAGAGTGGGCGCATGGTGGTGTTGAACACCAGCACCACCATGCGGTACAGCTGAACGCCCTCCAACAGCATCCAGCTGAACGCCCCCAGGAAGAAGAGGTGGAGCAGGGCTGCCACCAACCGACAGCCACCCTGGGGTGAGAGCATAGGGTTAGAGAAGAGGCAGTGTAAACAGCACTTTCACATAAAAAGATATTGACTTTTTATTTTGACTACTTTTTAATAGATACATAGATACATCCATTTGTAGTTAAGTAATAATCTCACTATGTTATGAACATGAAACAAATTGCTTACAATGAATTTTGTCCTCAAACCATGCTCATTTTGTTGAAATATGCCTTTAGAAACCATCCTTTTCTATTTTAGATATAATCATTTTCAATATAATCATAGCCACATGGTCATGGTCCACCAATGACTCCATCTGGACTCGACCGAGGTGGTCGCGACTACAGCCCTGGTGTCAGTATGTATTCAGTGTCTTGCTGTACGTGGTTGAAACGTGTGACCCTATGTTGTGGAAAGGAATTGGTGGCGCAGACCTGGGGTTGAGTCTGTGAGATGCCTGTGAGGAAGACGAGGTCGGCCCAGAAGAGGCAGAAGCAGAGGTGGAGGTGGATGGTGGTGCGCGTGCCCTGGATGGAGCGACAGAACTTGAAGGTGAGGATGCACAATGCCAGACACAGCAGGGAGATGACCAGGCCCAACTTGGTCAGCAGCACCAGGGCAAAGGTGTGCTGGAGGAGAGGGGAATAGGTCAGATTAGATAACAGATTAAACTAGATCAGACTATATGACATTAGGTTAGACTAGACTAGAGTGGACTAGATTAGACTAGATTAGACTAGACTAGATTATATTAGATTGGACGAGATTGGATTACCGGCAAATCAAATTTGATTATATTAGACAAATAATCCAAATATAAATATGATCATATCAGATTAGACTAGACTAGACTAGACTACACTAGATTAGATTAGATTTTAGATTAGATTGGATTACTGGCAGATCAATGGTAGAACAAATGTAATCATATTAGATTAGACCAGACGAGACTATACTAGAATAGATTATATTAGATTAGACTAGATTGGATTACTGGTAGATCAAATTATATTATATTAGACTAGATTAGACTAGATTACTGGTAGATCAAATGTAATCATATTAGATTAGACTACACTAGATTAGATTAAATTTGATCAGACTTAGATGAGAGTCTATTAGATTCAAGATTCAAATTGTATTGCCCCACAGTGTATTTGTGTGTGTGTGTGTGTGTGTCCGTTCTCCTCACATTTACTGGGTAGAGGGCCATGAGCACGGCGAAGCTGCTGAGATGATCACAACTGCACACAGTGTGGGAGGCGTTGGAGGTGACCTTGGTGCAGCCGATGGTCGACCAGGCCCCTCCCTCCTCCACCTGCGGCCCGCCCTCGGCAGCCTTCCAGTAGGCACAGGTGTAGCTCACATTAGTGGACTCCTCCTGCTCCTGCCGATGACACACACTTCAATTTAAATTTCTTTCTGCCTCTGATAGTTTGAAATTGGCTTTTAAATAAATACATGCGTTTGAGGGGATTCACATTTACATTTTGTGGCATTGTGTGGTTGGTGGCTGGTTTAAGCAGTCTCACCTAGCCAGAGTCACTGATTGCATCATTTGGCTGGTTGAGGCTGCACACCTGTGGGCCATTGCCTAATCAAGGCCCACAGGTTAAACCAGCCACCACCACACACACTCGGGAGAGCGCTAGAGCACTAGTACTGTTACCATCTGTCATTTCATATGCAACTTAACAATAAACCTCTGCCACCTTCCTGTGTCTGCTGTTTGGGGGAACCTTTAAAGAAAGCCACTTATGTGGCGTGTGGCAGTCTTCTTTGCTACACATTTACATTTAGGGCATTTGGCAGACGCTTTTATCCAAACCGACTTACAATAAGTGTATTTGTCGTAAGAGGGAAACAACAATATATCACTGATGGTACAGTACAATTAGAATAGAACAAGTTACAAGCACTCCTGATTGTTAGGTCAATAGAACAAGTTGGTGGGTAGAACAAGAGATGGGTTTGTTGGCGTCTACCTGCAGGTGTCGCAGGGTGATATTGACATTCTGGCCCAGGTGCTGTGTGTCAGGATTGGAAACCACCGCTGACACCACCTTGGAGAAGAGCTGGTAGCTGGGCTTCCGGCCATCCTTCTGGGGTGAGATGATGTGCTCAAAGGACTGGTTCAGCTTGTTCTCCAGGTTCTTATAGCTCACAAGAGCAGCAAGAGCGAAACCTGTGGAAACAAATTGCAGACAGACAGTCGATCGACGGAGATTAGAGCAGGAGCAGGCGCTCACTGGTGAGAACTACAGCAGCTTAGAGTAGTGTAGAGGAGAAAAGCAGAGAGGAGAGGAGAAGATGAGACAGGAGAGAGAGAAAGAGAAAGAAAGGAAAGAGAGAGAAAGACGCCGAGAGAGACGCCGAGAGAGAAGAGAAACGAGAATATATTTACCAGGGTAGGTTCCATTCCCGATAGCAGTGCTCCAGTCAGTTTCCAGGCTGGCGTTGGTGTTGGTGAGAAGCACCGGCCCACTCGGGGGACTCCTTTTCTTCCACACCACAATCTTCGCCTCTACACACAAACAAATAGGACTCATTTCAAAGGGCCGCCGCACTGGGAGAGCTGTACACATTGTGTTGTGCCACGTTTTGTCCTGTCTCTCACGGTTCAAGGGGAATAGCATCCGGGGGTATAAGCCATGATTTTGTGGACATATGTTGTGATGTGTGTGAGTGTGTGTGTGTGTGTGTGTGTGTGTACAGGCGCTCACCTGTCTGGCTGGTGCTCATGCTGGTCTGGTCATCACTGAGTTGGGGACCAATCAATTTGATGGCGTCCTCCATAACGCTGAGCAGACCACTCACAGACACGCTGTTGCCCGCGACGTCGTCAGACAGGAAGTCCTCTGTCTTGTCGAAGAGTCTCTGCCATGTCGCAGCCAGACACGGGAGACATGAGAGACATGAGAGCAGTGTGTGTGTGTGTGTGTGTGTGTGTGCGTGTGCGTGTGTGTATGCGCACACGTATGTGTGTACGTGTATGTGTATGCGCATTTCTTACATTGAGTAGCACCGTGGGTCCATCGTCCTTGTTGCCAGACACGTCCGTTTGAGAGAGCGCTAAACAGCTTTTCTTCATCAGGGACAAGATGTCCGCCAGGCCGCCAGGAGCCTGGAGAGAACGAGAGATGCCCAGAGAGAGTATCTTTAAAATGACTTCTAAAATACTGTGTGAACAGAGTGACGACACGCTAACCTGATGGCGGTACACCCATGCAATGCGCCCGTGACCACTAGCATTAGCATACGAATGCATCATAAGCACACTCATGATGCGAGCACATCATCGTCACCTGTGATGATGTTGCATTGGTTCCTGTGAACTGGTCACATTTCAGCTCTGGAACAGAAGACAAGGAACACACACATGAACACATGAACACATGAACACCTGTGATCATGTAATTCTGAATTCTGAAACTAAAGTCTAAACCAAAAGTTTCAACCACAAGAATTAAGAGCTGTGTGTGTGTGTGTGTGTGTACTGTATATCTACACAGTAATCCACTTCTATCATGTCAGTTCCTTTGTTAAACAGAACCAATAATCAGGAACAAACCCATCCGACCAAAACAACTTCCAACAAAGTACCTACACAAAGGCCTACACTGCGGGGATCTGATACCCATTTGACCGTGGTTACCATAGTTACCACGATGTGTTCGCTGACACTGAACAGCATATCGCTCTCCTAGCCTCAACTGTTATGGCGCTCAAGGTAGGTAGGCCTACATTAATGTATCTGAGCTACGTCACTTTTCTACTGCAGCTATTTACTCCATTCAAAAAATATCTCTCAGCTAGAAATCTTCTCAGAATGAAACGTGCCGGGAATTGTCCTCTGCAAATCACTGTATTCTGGTTCACGTTTGCCCTCCCACTGTGGGGAAATCTCAGACAACAGTAACTGTCACCATGAATAGCTGTAACCAAGTTGTGTGAATGACGCACCTGTACACGGAGTCCTTTCGTTGCCGTAGTTAGTGTAGCCATGTGGGCACTTGCACCAGAAGCTCCCATTGGTGTTTTGACAAGTGCCGTTGATGCCACAGATGAGTTCATTTTGATTTTCACGACCCTCACATTCGTCAATGTCTGGTAGTGAGAGCAGAGGTAAAAACACACCAAGAAAGACAAACAAGCAAACACACAAACACACAAACAAACATCTCACCATTGCACTTGCCACTGCTAGCGTCAGGATTATCAATCTTATCATATCCTGAAGGACAGGTGCAGGTGTAGTTTCCGATGGTGTTATTGCAGTAGGCAATGGGGCCACACACATTTATGTCCCAGCACTCGTTGATGTCTGTCAGGCCATCGGTAGAGGACACACACAACAACATAACGGAAGGTCATTGGTCCACGCAGGATGGCAGTATACGCACACACACATACACACCTCCTGCAATAGAGTGAACAGGAACCTACCCAAACACTGTCCCGTGATCCCGGTAAACTTCGTCATGTTGTTCTTCTCCTTGTACCCATGCTCACACGTGCAGAAGAAACTCCCAACAGTGTTGGTGCAGATGGCGTGTTCTCCGCATCGAGCGACACCATCTTCACACTCGTCGTCGTTATCTGTCGCTGTGCACACGTACATGTACTGTTTAGTCATTTGGCTGGAGTTAGGCCTATTTTTCAGAATCATGTCGTAAACGAGCGGGTAGGGGTTAGGGCCTAACCCCTACCCGCTCGCATTGAGATGCGCCTAACCGTTAGGCGCATCTCGGGACGTTGGCGATCGCGCCCAGAACCTTTCGGCTGGGAGTCGAACGCCTCTATTGCCCGTTTTAAAACAACAGAGGACGATGATGGCAACCTTACCAGGGCCATCCCCTCGGCTTGAATTGAATTCACCGACACAGGAAGAGAGACTCTTCAGCATAAACAGTAACTCTGTGGAAGAGAGAGAGAGAGAGAGAGACAGAGAGAGACAGAGAGACAGAGAGACAGAAAAGGAGACGTAATTACACATACTAATATTAATCCCGTCCTCATTTTTAAGTAACATTAATATTTCCCAGTGTCTCATACCGAGAAGGAAATAAAAGCAGATTAAATGCGATAGAGCCATCATTGCCCACTGTCTGTTAGCGACGAATGATTGGCGAGATCCTAGATTATACATCCAATT
>OMKP01079716.1:0-14143 GCA_900302375.1 Bathygadus melanobranchus
CGGTACTCTAATGTACTATACGGTACTCTAATGTACTATACGGTGCTCTACTGTACTATACGGTACTCTAATGTACTATACGGTACTCTAATGTACTATACGGTACTCTAATGTACTATACGGTACTCTAATGTACTATACGGTACTCTAATGTACTATACGGTACTCCAATGTACTATAAGGTGCTCTACTGTACTATACGTTACTCTAATGTACTATACGGTGCTCTACTGTACTATACGGTACTCTAATGTACTATACGGTGCTCTACTGTACTATACGGTACTCTAATGTACTATACGGTGCTCTACTGTACTATACGGTACTCTAATGTACTATACGGTACTCCAATGTACTATAAGGTGCTCTACTGTACTATACGTTACTCTAATGTACTATACGGTGCTCTACTTTACTATACGGTACTCTAATATACTATACAGTGCTCTACTGTACTATACGGTACTATACTCGATTGTAGTATTCGGTACTCTACTGTACTACACGGTACTCTAATGTACTATACTCGACTGTACTATTCGGTACTCTACTGTACTATACGGTACTCTAATGTACTATACGGTACTCTGCTCTACTGTACTATTCGGTACTCTACTGTACTATATGGTACTATACTGTATGTATACATACATATACTGTACATCTGTACAGTACTCTTCTCTACTGTAGTATACTGTATTATACTATACTTTATACTGTACTGCAAACATACACAACGATGACTATAGGAACCACAACACAAGTGTAAATACTACAATATACACACACACACCACAGTGTATATGTATATTGTGGAAGTATAAGTATTTCTAGGATAAGGGAGATACATAGGAGAAAGGCAGATCATAATTTTAATATTTGTTGTCGTTTCTAAAAGTGTTATTGACCATTGGTCCATAAACCCTGACATCATATCTCGCCACATGTTTCCACCAATCAGAACGCACCAGACCATCATAGACATTTGAACAATCCTTCAGTTCCCATTGTGTTGTTTTATACAGCAGACATCCTGTCCTCCGCCTAACTTAGCACTGAATACAGTGCTATTTTAGTAGCATGCTACCATAGCACCAAGCTACCTAGCACTGTGCTAACCTTAACACTAAGTATGTGCTACCATAGCACTTAGCTGTCTTAGCATTGGATCCTGTGCTATCTTAGCACTGTGCTAACCTTAGCATTGGATCCTGTGCTATCTTAGCACCGTGCTAACCCCACTGAAACCTGTGCTAACTTAGCGTTGTGCTGCGGACACTCTGGTTGTTTACTGTGAAACACGTGGCAGGAATTCAGAACGCTTGGCAGCGCGGGGCTGAGTGCTGGGTTCACATGAGGACACGCTCACGGTTTTGGCAGCGACGCCTCCCCCTCTTCCCTCCCTTCCCTTCCCCTCTCCTCCCTTCCCCTCCCCTCCCCCCTCCTTCTCCTCTCCTCCTCTGTCACACAGCTACACCCCTTCAAACGTCACAGGAAACCGTGTTTTTATTGTTATATTTCATCGTATAATCTGCACTTCTTATTTAGATAAGATATGCTATACTTTATTCCCATCCAAGATGGGAAATATTGGTAGTTTAGTGATTACGTTTACAGACCAAACGTTTCTTTTTATCATGTGAAATATCGAGTTTACAGCTCCAACTGTCCAAGCAGGGCCAGTGTTCTGACAAACTGAGCTACCTGCTCAGGATGGACTCCCTAAGCTAATGTTGTGCATTAGCATACGTATTTTACACACATCTGTCGAATTCCTAAAGCCTGGCCATTATTTTGAGCTAACTAGACTGAACTTACCCCAGAGGCTTATGTTAATTCATGATCAGCTATGTTATAGTATAGCAAAACAATTTTACACAGCAGCCTGTTCTAAATAAGCCTACTTATAGCGGACATGACAAGCTAGGGTATTAAATGGCTAATAGTAGACAACGAGACTGAGTTATTTAGTCTACTGTGATCCATACCACGTTTGTAGAAACGTTGAACGCACAGGCTATTATTGTTTGTTTTAATTGAAGTAGCTTGTGAGGAGGCATTACATTTGATCAGACTAACACCTCGGCTAAAATGTTCAAGAATTTGACAAAACATAAGCTGGATTTGCTGCCCATAATGACGGTAGCGCATTGCGACGAGGGAGCTCAGTTTGACAGCCTCCTCAGTCAGTTTAAGCTACGGGGAGCCCCTCCTGAGCGGTGGGGGCTCAATTAGTTTGTCAGAACACCGGCCCTGGGCATAGGCCATAAAGGTGGACGCCTAGGGCACCGTTCATCCATAGGCACAACAAAAAAGCCACATGGCTACAGGTTCATGAAAACGACGAGGCACACCAGCCTTGCCACACCAGTTGGCCGAGTGATACTGCAAATGCGTATAATTGTTCAGTGATTTTGATCCTTTGATCAGATTGACAATATTGCCTAGGTCACCGTGTTAGCCAGGCATCAGTTGAATATTCATATTTTAAGCAGAACAGATGAAACTCACATTGAATGATGCTGTTTAACGTAGTGTTTTGATATGCATTTGTTACTTGGTGACAGAATGTTTCCATCATATGAAACAAAGTCAACGTTTCCAGTACCAACTGGTTGACTAAGTCTGACTATTTTAGAGAACACAGAACAGATGAACGAATTGAAAGCAAAGACTAGGCTAATGACAACGACACTAGAACCTAAAGTGATCGGATCTGATCTCTATTTCCCGCTAATTATTTAATTATTACGTCCTGGAAAAATGCTATTGATTACAAAAGTATGCGTCCTTTTGCCTCGCTTATATGTTTTGTATTTACACTTTGTAGCACCAGCAACATGGCAGATGTGAGCGTTTAAAGTTCGACATCAATGAATTGGAATTTGCCCAACGTTGTCGTAGTCATAGGCTATATGAAATTAATATGAAACTAACATCCCTTTGGTGCGGAAACAAACTCTCTACAGTGCATTACGTTTTCATGTGTGCTTGCGGTCTATGTGTTGTTATTTTCATGTTAGTATCCTAAGTAAACCAAATGGTTTACGCCATTAATTCCGGGCACGGGGGCGTGGTTTTAATGATGTAGTCAGTTTCGTGGCTCATGGCCAGACTGTGTCCACACTACGATGAGATCCGATCACAACGCAACCAGGCGGCCTCCAATGAGGCACGTCGGATTGCGACGTGACCTAGACGTGATCTGGGAGCGTCCACACCTACCCAACAGTTAATGCGTCCGCTCTTAGCATGGGATGGGGGTGGGAATTGAACCCCTCGCCCTGCAGTGTTAATGCCGTGCCGCACCAGTTGAGCTAGACAGGACTATGTGTGATAAAATAACCCCTCAGCGCTGACTTATGAATCCTTTATGAAGCAATGGGGCGAATCAGATCTCTCCTGTGTTAAAGGACTGCAGTTTTTCCATGTTAATACACAGGACAAGATCAAACCCTTTGCCAAATGCCCTAAATGTAAAAAGAGGAAATATTTCCTGTGTTTGGGGCTTGTTGCTTCTTGGCTCGCTGTAAAGACAGAGTAGGGAGATTAGAAACACATGGATGAGAAGTTAATAAAAACAGAGGACCATCTTTGCCCTTGCGATGTGCTGCTGACCTGGTATGTTCTTCTTTATGCATCTGAGAGCCAGGGTTGTTGTTGGAAAGCAAGAAGTGTTAATAAAACCTCAAGGTAAGTCTAACTTTGGGCCTCTCAGAGATAGCCACCTCTGGGCCCCTTGAAAGCACGCGCCACTACAACCTCTCCATTACCGCCACGACCCCTGGGGTCAAACTCTGAAGGGTGCCGAACAAAGGTCGTGACCCTGGGGTCAATAGACCAATGGCGGAGGGGAAACTGTTTGCTTTGAGAGCTAAGGATCACTAACGTGCTAACACAGAGGGCTTATAGGGGGGGATTAAGGGGCCATTTGTCACTCAGGGGCCCCTACAGCACACTTCATCAGCCAGCCATGATGGATCAGTGATCACTACCCAGAGCCGTATAGAACAAGAATGTGCCAACCAAAATACAACAACTGAATTAAGATATTTATCAGTTATATACATCGTAATCACCTCCCAATCCTTACATACATCCCAAATGCATTCATATTTAGTGCTTATTTTATTTATTTATTGTTATTACTGCTCAAGGTGGGTGCACCTGTGACAGTAACAACCTCGGGATCAATAAAGTACTCTGAATGAGAAATTTCTCCCCAATGTACATTTTGCTTGTATAAGAGTATTAATCCTTGAAAGAACTTTCTAACAAAAAAGAGGTCCTGAGTGTAAACAGTTTTCATTATTAAAAATAATGGACAGGGTGGTGTGTTTGTCCAAACACACACACACAGCTCATTTGTAAGAAGATTGTTGTAACTCTCTTGATTTATGTATCCACATTCAGAGAGTTAACACACGCAGGTAAACAAACAGCAGATTTAAATATAAAAAAGGGCCGAAATATAAACAAATCGATTTGTCCTGCGACATGTCGGTTTTGACGAGGAGCCAGACAGATCTGGTCCGAACCTCCGTGACCAAGTCACAAAATGGCGGACAGAGGAGACAAGATGGAGTCTGAAGATGGAGTCAGAACACAGGGCCGGTTGACTCTCAGTATAATAAACCGATTAATACGCACTAAAATAGATCCATGAAGCTAATAATTATACATTTCTATTAGAAATTTGCTTTCTTTGGTGGCCTTTTTCAAAGTGCCAGTACAGGTATCCAATTCTATGAATTAGAGATATTAAGTCACCTTATTATCACATTCACCGGTCATCTCCGCACATTCCAACTGAAAAAACACCATAGATTTAAATTTGATTTGTATCCGTAACATATATAATATATGTGCTCTTTTAATCTGTGTGGCCTATTTTTTGTATGTGAACTAACAAATAGTTTTTCAGTTTGTTCTTTCTAGTAATTATTTACTAATTGTGTCAGTTTAATTTCAATGAACTTATGTAAAAGAAAGAAAAATTAATTAGTGTTAATATATTACCTTTAACATCAAGTAAATGATGTAAAATAATAACAAGATATTTACATTTTGCTAATTACACCAATGTAGAATGCCCAAATTAATAATACAATTTGAGTACATATTTAAACAGATTTTTAAACAGTAAAAATGTTCACAATGCAGTACTACGAAATATTTTTTATATATGCAGTTTCTAATTTATCCTTTTATGTGTTTGTTCTTTTATCATCTTTAAAAATGAACGGAAAATTAATTTAAACAAATCGATTCATTTTTTTTACAATGATTAAAAAATAAAACACATTTGTGCTAATGCGATATTATATTCCCATCCAAAAACACAATAACTCATCATCTTGAAAACCGCAAAACAAATGAACACACATTTTGAAAGAGGTTAGACGTGTGAATGAGCCTCTCGCCCAGATTGTCAAATAAAAAAAAGATTTCAAATATTTATGTGTTAAAAAAACATAAAAGAGCAAATGAAAAATATGTTCAATTAGAACAGGCTCTCATCTCTCCATTTAAAAAGAAACACACTCACACTCTGTCTCTCTCTCTCTCTCACACACACACACACACACACACACACACACACACACAATTTCAAGCCACTTTTGTAAAAAAACTACATTCCACAGTTCTTTCTAAAATACACAAACCCGTCATCTGATCGTTCAAGATATTTCACATTTAATGAAATAAACGTTGGAATTATTTCATTTAACAAAAACCTAAAGTCCTAAAATATGCATACGCTAAATAAAAGCTAATGTATCGAAACGACCGTCACCTTCATTCAACCCCTCCATAACTCCCGCTATATATTTAAAAGACCAGTATACATTTACAAGTGCAGCATACTATACACCCCTTAGAGCAGAACACCACAATAGTCCGATTCATTCTTGCCTCTCTGATTGAGTGACCTCACCTCCGAAAGAAAAGCTGTCCCTCCTTGTGGTGGAAGCTTCGAGCAACAAAGAGTGAGTTACTGAGAGTTGGTACGAGAGAGATCGCTGACACCTCTCAGAACCCCGGCTCCGGCCCGCGAACTTGAACAGCAGTGGACTTGGATCTGAATAAGACCAGTAGGTCTATTTCTCTCTCTCTCTCTCTCTCTCTCTCTCTCTCTCTCTCTGAACCAGAAGGTCTGGTATCTCCCTCCCTCTCCCAGTTAACCATAACACTGCCTGTCACCCCCTGGCACACCAGAGTTCAGCCACAAACACTTCACCACAAGCAAAACATTACAAACCTTACCCACCGCTACCTACCAGTCAAGGTAATTTGTTTCCTAAACGCAAGCAGTGGTTTCAGATTGTCGTGACGCAGTGTTTCCTTGCTTGTTTCACACAATGGAGAATCAGAACGTCTTCCTGCTCAGACAAAAATAAAGTTGAGACGTTACGAGGGAAAATTTTGACAGTGAATGTGGAAGTTACGGAGGACAGGAGTGTCTAAAGGGCAAAATGTTTCTTACTCTTTTAACCATTTGTAGTTCCTTCCCCCAGAATTTAAACTCAAACCTAAAAACGTTCATGCCCGACCCGCCGGATGGACAGAGCTTGTTCCTACGATGCACTGCCTTCCCCAGGGTCCTTGACCCCTGTGCACCCAGCCATGCAAGGGCTAAAACGCGCAGGAGTCTGACTAGCGGTGACTCGACGGTACACATGCGCGAGGGTCGACCCCGCAAGGACACCACCCAACCCCAGCTCGCCTATTTCCGTGTCTGACCATGACGGTGCATGGTGCGGTGCGCTCGTTGAGTTTTTATTCGTTCAAGCTGTGTCTTGAATGCGGAAGATGTATCCATGTGTTTATCAAGTCACGTAGGTCTATCAGTTCATGTCAGAACTATAAGTTACGAGATGAAGCCTATTAGGACGACTACATTTAGTCGATATTATACCCCAGACAGAAGTAGTGTTTTTCGTTTGAGTGGTGACACAAGGGAAGGTGTGTCCTACATTGTTTTAGTAGGAGATAAATGTAATTTCGACAAATGTACTTTTTGTAAGTCGCTTTGGATAAAAGCGTCTGCCAAATGCCCTAAATGTAAACGTAAAGATTAGGTAGGATATAATAATAATAATAATAATAATGGCAACAACATTAACCATTTTAATTCTATGATTATTATGGCTGTCAAAAGTTATTTAACGCGTTTCATTTTTTAAGTTGAGATTGTTCTTCATAGGACATTGATTGGTCCGAACCACTGTGATTCAGCCACAATTTTATAACATGAAGCCCGGCAAGATGGATTCTTGCGTGAATGTGATCTCTGGAATCCAGCCGCCTCTCAAGGCAACGTGTATATCGCGTCTGGCAACAAAGGATTATGGGACTGTAATGCAAATGAACACGTTCCACCGTCCTTTCCTGATCGTAAGCACCTCCATCGACAACGTTGTAAACTCCCACAAGCAGCAACGGCAATACTGCATTGAGTTGTGTTTTGAGCATAAGAGTATTAAAAATGTGCAAAATGCTCAATTCATTTGCGATTAATTGCAATTTATTAATAGCCCTGATAATGATATGAAAGAATGAATAACAACGAATCAAGCAGTTGAGAACTCTACTCTGGCTTATGGTGATGTGTGTCTTGCAACAACAACTCACAGACGTATTGTCTTTAGTTTTATGGTATAATATAAAACTATAGTCTATCATAAAATGTGATTGATTTGTTTAACAGACATGTATTTGGAACACACACAATTATATCCGCGATGATTAATTCAGTTATTCCCCACAATTAATTATTCCCCCTTTTTTTGCTTCCCAATCTCAATGGCTCACTGAGAGCCAATTTCAGATTAGTCTTGTTTACAGAAGACATTGGACAATGGTTCATGCATTTGCCACAAGATGTCCTTGATATGAGGAAAGAAACGTGTTGAATATCAATATCAGTTATCTAATAGTGTGAAATATTGTCCAATGTCCTGTCTTTAAAACAAGACTAACCGGAAAGAACTTCCTTTTACCACACCTTATTTTGTTTTGCAAGCAAATACCGTCAAACTAAAATTACAGCAGTGCACTTCTATCTAAACCTTCATTAACCTTTTTAACGATATATCTATAGGAACAAAAACTAACAACGAATCAGGCTGTTGAGAGCTCCATACTCTGCATGCATGGCAATGCGTCTCGGACAAGAACTCATTTATTGTATGGCCTAGGGACTGACTGCCTTCACTTTCAGTGAATCACTTCGATCTGGCCAAGCTGGGTTTGGATGGCAGTTCTGCGGACCTCGGTTCACAGAGTGGTTAGCAGAAGCTAACCATCTCTCACCTGATACCTTAACTTAACCATCTCTAACCTAATACGTAAACTTAACCATCTCTAAAATAATACCAAAACTCAACCATCTCTAACCTAATACTGCAACTTAAAGTGACAGACAACAGAAATCTGTAATTTAGCTTAAATAATGTATTAATGACATTATCAAGAACAATCAAGGTGTGCATTAAGCATCAGAAAATGGGTTAGGGTTAGGGTAGGGGTTCCATAAATTTCAATTCAATCTAACGTAATTTCAGTCTATCGAAGCTGATTTAATGGGTGGAGCCTATGGAAGCTACGGTGGCCTATGAAGTACAAACTACACAAAACAGCAAGGGGGGGATCCAGAGTTTATTAGCGGAATTTGAGATGTATAATTAATATACTTTCTGACATTTCCAATATCCTGTAGGTGTGGTTACATCCCTCTGTGATGTGTTATTCTTATTTTACATTTTTAGATCCTGTTGTTTATCACTTTAAGTAAATCATTTTGGAAGCGCATGCATGTGTGTGTGACGCATAGTCAGTGACACCAAAACATATTATTTATAGTTATACTCCAATAAAACTGAACATCTGCATGTTATCGTCACTCGAAATTCAGTTCATGTCTCTAGTTTATAGGCAGTGTGGTTTTGTTGTTCCGACAAAAGATTTGTTAATAAATCATTTTCAACCTTAAATACGCCTTCACATCCCTTATCTCAAACAAGAAACAACTATTTACAATCATTTAGCAGACAATGTTCTCCAAAGTGACATACTACAGGTTGACTGTAGACTTTCCACTGGGAGTTGAACATCCTAACCACTAGATTATCCCATCTGCTCTCGTTCTAAATGACTGGAACATATTTCTGCTGTAGACCCAGCAGGATAGAGAGGGTAGGGGGAGTGAGGGGTAGAGGGGAGAGACAGCAGGGGTAGAGAGGCTGGCTAAGAGGGGTTAAGATGCTAGCGGTCATGTGGCAACAATGCAAGCCTGTCTGCTGCATACCGATAGGGTACAGCTCTTTTGTGCTTCACACATTGCAGCCTCGCAAGTGGCCTGCTAGCGATAGCCTTTCTGGGGGTCTCACCACAGAGGGCTATCAACAAGCCCCTCCAAGCTAACTGCGACAAGCTAACCTTGGCTACTAAAATATGTACATGTACTCAGGGTTTCTCCTGCATGTACAATTTAAAAGTGGCTGCCTTGCTCAAATCCCGGAGGCATCCACTACAGACCTACCAAATATCTTGTCAGGAAAATGTCACAAATATATGAATATGCTCATAAACAGTCTTGGAAAGACTCAGAATTTTAGATGTGTGGTCTGAATCCCCGGACCTCCTCACTGTTTTGTGTAGTTTGTAGACAAACCAATCCCCAAAGTCTGAAACGCTGTAGTTGTCACTACCCGATCCATACCACACACGTGCAGAAGCTTGCGCATTTGAACATTCTGCCACTTTGGTCACTGGGTGTACAGTAATTGTTCACCCGCTTGGCTACGTAGCCAGGAGGGAAGGAATAGAAGGAATAGAAGGCTGATGTGGGATTGCAATAGATTTCATCAATAATTCATAATAACAATTGCCTGATGCTTAATGCACACCTAGATTAGCCTGATATCAGACAGAATTGTTAACTTGTTAGACTCCATTTCCAGACCCGGTGTCTATTCTGGGAGGATTTGTGTAAAATGTTTTCGACTACTTGTCAGGGATGGAAATTCTCAAATTGTTCTAAAGAAATGGCAATCGGCGTTCGTCACACCCTTGGTGCTGATTGGCTAATCGTTAGTCCCTCCGCTGCGCTCATTGGATAACAATTATCTCTTTCTCTGTTTTTTAACAGAGAAATTGCAGTTTCATGTCACCATGCCAGACCAGAATCAGTCAACTCGGTGGAGTGGGCGGATTCAAAGGTCTGGAGGCAACACCTTGATAAACCTTAGTAACATCATTAGAAGTAAAGTATGGATTTCTGTTGTCCATCACTTTAAGGGCTATCAGGCACAACTGGGTCCAAGTGCATCTAATAACAGAAACCAGACCACACACACACACACACACACACACACACACAGCAGCAGCAGCAGCAGCAGCAGGCGGAGACTAGGGTGTCACAGCACTTATTCAGCTGGCTACCTAGACGATAAGTGGATCTAGTTTTCGTTTGCACCCAAACATGGCAACAATATTTAATAAAGCCTAAACCACTGCAACCCAGTCCTTTCTTTTTCAAATGACTAGGAAGAAAAAGTTGTGTGACAAATGAACAACACTGATATTCTCTTATTATGCTGACAAGCAACACCCACATTGCTGCCAGTCGTTAATGTGTGGATCATTATTTTGACGAAAGGACAGTGTATGGCAGGCCAGTGATGAAGAGATTTGGGACCAAGGGTTGCGAGGAACCGGTAGTGGATCACCCCAGGGGAACAAGCCAAGCCAGAAGAGTGACCCCACTGGAGAGTACATACAAACAAGCACTCGGAGCAGGGTCAATGACGACCCTGACCACATGGGTCTCTCCAGAACAGCAAAGTTGAGCATGAAGCAGAGGTCGGGAGGGAATCTCAAAGTTCATGGTTCGGCTTACCAGCGCCCTCTGGATGGTGAGCACTGTCTTTTACCACGCAGGAAGTAACAAAATGGCCTTCCAGGGTGCAGCACATACACTTGTTCTCCCGCAGGCAGTGCTGTCGTGGAAAGACAAGTCTGGCCGAGTTGCATGGGCTCAGGGAAGTCGCTGAAACTGCCATAGACCAGTTCAGGGGAGAACCCCCGGAGGATGGGATGACTGGGGAAGTGGATCCTGTGGGACAGCCGAGAGAACTCTCTCTCTCCTATCTTCCCGAAGATGGCAGTCGATGGTCCCATGGGAGATGTTCCTGGATGCTTTCCATACCGTTATTATGATGAGCCGCCATCTCTGGTAGTCCTCCCAGACTACCAGTCCTTACCTCCATGGAGGTAAGTTGCTGGTCATGATGCTGTATGGCACTGGCCTGTGCCAACAGCTCCTCCTGGGGTGGAACAGTGTCAGCTGGGTTCATTTTTGGCCAGATTGTACAGTAAAGTTCTCTGGTACTGGCAGGTTTTAACCCAAAAGCACGCCAAGGAGACAGATGGAATAGCAATGAAAGTTCAGTTTACTTTAGTAAACAGGCAAGGTCAGAACTGGGAGATCAGTAACACAGGCAAACAAGTCCGACAAGGGGCAGGCACAGGGATCCAGGAAGCCAGTCAGAGTTGGGGGTGCTGTTGAGAAAGTCTATATAATGCAGGGTTTTCCCCAGTGACCTAAATTGACCCCCAGCTGGGCCTAAGCATCTGTGATTTACTACATCTGTTAACGTGATTGCACGGTATCAGTGTTGTGTGTATAGTGACGTTCAACACCTGACGCTTCCAACTATCACAAGCACATTACCTTGCAACCTTCGCTAAATATCCAAACTCAGTAATGTCAAGGAGGAAAGGTAAAAGCCAAAAAACCTTAGACAGTTTTTTCAGACAGCCAAATACTGGAGGTGATGGCGATGAAGAGCAGAAGAGAGAAGAGAGATCATCCCAAGCCAGCCCAGCCTCCTGCTAGGGAGGAGAGGAGAGGATACACAACTGTCACACCAGGGCTGTTGTTTTTAAATCTGTTTTAAATCAATCTGTAGGCTGTATCCAAGTGTTTTTTTTTCATATAAACTATGTTTGTTGCTGTTGAAATGTGCCCAGTATTCCAAGGCTGTAAGAATCAGTAGCAGGACTACTTTTCTTTTTTGGAGTGCAAAAAATATGATTATTTTTTATTTAATTGATTTTATTTTGTTGTTGTTGAAAACACAGTATTCCAAAACTGTACATTCCGATTATTTGTAAGACTGTTGAGGGTTTTTTTTTTAATAAATGACTTCATAACCAAACGTAGGGCCCTATGGAATCTGTGCTATAGCTTTTATAAATGCCAAATTCCATGATTCCGTTCGTCATTCTGTCACACCATCACAGAAATATATGGCCCTGCCTTTGCTGCCATGAGTCTGTCGCTGGCCCTGTGGAAACCCTGTCATGGTGTCATATTAAATGCTGCACAACATTCATGGATCATTCACGATCCATGAATTAATTTATTAATTTGAATGGTTGTTGTATTAAAATGAACATTTTACACCGGTTTTTAGAAAGTTTTACACTACAACAGACAGCAAACCTGAACACCAACATGCTGTATGTCAAAGCAGCATAGAACCGTATTCAGCGATGGACAATTCACACACAGCATGCAGGTTTATTCCTAAAAATGTACGTGTGTGTGTTGCAAATGTACTTTAACATTTTGCACAAATACCAAAAACATTCTATACATTTTTCCTATATCCATATGCATTAGTTGCAATAAAACATATCCAAGAATACCCAAGAATACCCTCATGTAATATTGCTTAACTATGTACCGGGCAGTTTAGCTAGGGTTATTTGCTGGTGTACTAAACTAATAGTTTCATTGTATAGGAGTCTGTGGATGGTGTAGCGACTGCAATGGTCTTGTTGTCGGGGCTAACCTATGGCTTAACAATAGCTATTATGTATTAAGAAAATAAAAGTTTTCAGCTTTTTGTCTCAAAACTACGTCAACAGATGCACTCGATGTCACTTGATCCACAAATGCAGATTCAACAGTTAATATTGATGCATCAGTAACTAGTAATTACAGGCCTATATCCAATCATTTTTAAGTAAAATCAATTAAAATGTGTTTTCCTTCAACTTAACACATTTCTGGCGTCAAACAATATTTGGGACATTTTTCAGTCTGGATTCCGACCCCATCACATCACTGAGTCAGCTCTTGTCAAGGTTTTAAATGACATTCGCTTAGTATTATTAATGCGCAAGTGCTGCATTTGATACGGTGGATCATAGCATATTGATTGACAGACTAGAAAATTGCGTAGGGCTATCTGGTGCAGCACTTCATTGGTTCAAGTCCTACCTAAAAGACATACTATTTTGTGTCTATTGGTAACATATCTGTATCTGAGCAAACAAAAATATCATGTGGGGTTCCCCAAGGATCAATCCTTGGGCCACTTCTGTTCAATCTTTATATGTTCCCACTTTTCCAAATTTTGAAAAACAACAATATAGCCTACCACAACTCTGTAGATGATACTATGATACTCAAATGTACATTTCGTCAACAGGTGACTATGGTCCCATTGATTTACTCATCAAGTGCATTGAGCAAATTGATGCCTGGATGAGCCATTTCCTACATTTCCTAACCCTGAATGCTCATATTGAATCTCTATCATTGAAGACAGGAAAAACCAAGTCCGAAATCTTGGTGTAGTTATGGACTCGGACCTAAATTGTAATAGCCACATAAAGACCATTACAAAATCAGCCTACTATCACCTTAAAAACATAGAGAGCATTAAAGGGTTGATGTCCAAACAAGACTTGGAAAAACTCATCCATGCTTTCATTTCAGTCGGCTTGACTACTGTAATGCCGTTTTTACAGGTCTTTAAAAAAAACTGTTAGACAGCTCCAACCTATCCAGAATGCTGACTAAGAAAGGAAGACAGCGGACCACATTACTCCAGTGCTAAGATCACTGCACTGGCTTCCTGTTTGCCAGATAATTGATTCAAAATATCACTAGTAGTGTACAATCCACTAAATGGGTTAGGACCCATCTCTGATCTTCTTGGTGCGGTATAGAGCACACTAGAGCTCTCAGGTCATCGGGGTTCAAACCAAGCATGGCGAAGCAGCTTTACGTTTTCTATGCACCATCCGGCAACATCCGGAACATGTTAGGTCCGCATCAACACTT
>OMKP01079720.1:0-19289 GCA_900302375.1 Bathygadus melanobranchus
TCACCGCAGTGATGAGATGTGATGTGTCACCTGGGAGACACACGCACACACACACACACACACACACACACACAAACACACACACACACACACACACACACACACACACACACACACACACACACACACACACACACACACACACCAAATTCCGGTGTTTGTGCCTTTTTATACAGGAGGCGAGGCGGAATAAAGGTCTTTAAACCCGCATTGAAAAGAGGAAGGATGGGTAAAAAGGGCAAACTATGAGGCCCATGGCTTTGTTTTATTTTTGTAACCCTTGCTCTCTCTTACATGACATTGCAGGGGATTCGACATTGGAAACCATTTCTGTGAGTGGATGTATGACTACAACTGTGACACGTTTCCCTTCTTCAAAGTGAATGCTGGGAATTATCCTTCCAAATCTCAACAGGTATGTGAGGAAGTGGTAAAACGTGACATTCCGGTCTTTCCACCCAATCAGGATGTATTCCAAGCTCCATGTGTATTCGTTAGGGTGGGACAGACTGTTTACTCAGTTTAGACCTAGTCCTCACTCTTAGTTCAGGCCAATTCTCTGACCTGCCGAAACCAGTCCCAAAACGGTGTCTTTTGTGAATTGAAAACACGTCGAGTCGTGTGCCCGTTCGAAGCGTGGCCTCCGGTATCGAGAAACGCTCATCCAAAGAACATAACACTACACACTGCGTGCCTTTGGGTCCTCGGCAATAAACCTGCCAAGTGTGAAGTCGATCGGGTGAACGGATGTTGAGAAAATAGAATTACACACACACACACACACACACACACACACATACATACATACATACATACATACATACATACATACACACACAGACACTCCTTCCATTATAGTTAGATTGGAAACGGCCGTCCATAACGCGTGTGTGATCGGAACGGGCCGATCGCACGCATGCATGTTTCCACCATGGTCCACAGAGCCACGATGATTAGGCAAATTAGTCAGCTGACGGACGAGAAAGGTCTGTTTTTACATACAACTAATGTCCCCGAAACATGTATTGAAGAACGCTCCAAATGCACATATATACACACACACCCACTCATCGCAATACCCCTCGTCTGCAAACTGCCATTCGCTACACTATTTTACACTTGGATTAAAAAACGAAACTCCGTAATATAATCCTCTATCCTCGTAATATAATCCTGAAACTCTAGAATTGAATCCTCTAAATACACAGGGTATTCGGTCGCGGGGAGCGCGCTACGACACGCCTCCGATTTTGGGCTTTTGCATCTGCAGCTTCCAAAGACCTTTCCGGTATGTACGTGAGATGAACTCTGTTTTTTGTTTGTCTGTCCACAGCTGCATTTCATTGAGAGCTACATGAGGGAGTCAGACGGTGGGTTCGCCGACCTCGGGGACGAGGCCCGGGAGAAGCTGATGGAGGAGGTCTACGTAGAGGTCAACAGGTGAGGAGAGGTCACATGGTGGAAGCCCCGACCCTATCCTGTGCGTGCGTGTGCATATGTTGTGGCCTATCGTACTGTTGTACAGAGGTCCATCGTGTCTTTCGACTGACCGGAGTGTGTGTCTGTGCGTGTGTGTGTGTGTGTGTGCTCTAGGTTCGCCTTGGCCTCCCACTTCTTCTGGGGCTTGTGGGCTTTCATCCAATCCAGAATCTCCACCATTGAGTTTGGATACATGGTAAGTTGCTCTGTTTTTCCCCATTGTTTTTGGTTGTGTCCATTTTTCTTTACCTGTTTTTATATATTATTTAGTGTCAAACAAACGTAGGTGTAAAGAAATGAACAGTTGTCGTCACAGAACGCTCACACAGAACGGTATATTTCAATGCATTGCAGGAGTATGCTTTGGCCAGATTCGACGCCTTCTTCCAGCAGAAGAAGATTTGGGGCATCTAATTATGGGAGGAAGAACGTCTACTTTTCTCCAGAGGAACCCCGGCCGACAACCCTGCGTACTGTCCTACGTCTTCTAACACTTGTAACCCCACACCGCTGGAGGCGGTAGCTGTCACCCGTCACCTAGCTGGGTGACAACCCCGCCTCCTGAAAGTACTAGAAAGCCGAGCAGTAAGTTCCGGAAGGGTCGGAAAAAGAAAACATCATTTTTTTCATTTTTTTGCTAGCTTTCATGATTGGCCAGAGGAATGCTGCTGCTGTTTAGGACACATGCTCACGTGCTTCAGATGCATGCTGGGCCATGGAGCTAGCATGTGTAGCAGCTCTCTGTTACATGTACATTCCCGTTTTGGAAATGTTAACATTGTATCAATGTGTACCAGTCTATCATCACCATATGGCAATGATACCGTGGTAAAGAACCGAGCTGTGAACCATTTGCGGTAGAACCTTGCTTACTAAAGAAACAAGGAACTAACTTCATATATTATATATATATATATATATATATAAGTCTAGATATTTGACTATGTGCCAGTGATCTGGCTTGGCCCTCTATTACGGGAGATTGGATTTTCACCAAACAAGGTTGAATTGTGACTTGATATATACCTCGAATGAGTGCATACACTACCGGCTGCGTAGTTCTACTGCATACGTCAGTGTTTCTCTTGACTGACTCAGTTACTTCACCTGCACACATCAGGTCGGGGCAGTTGAGAGGATACGGTTGAATGCTGGATTTTCCTGTCTGGTGAATTGAGTTAATCGCTAGTTTTCTTAGTAGATCTTTGAGCTGATTATAATTGTGTCAAAATGTGTTTCTATACTAACTACTGTGACTTATTGCAAATATCCTGTTTACACAATTGCCATCTTAACCCTCCTGTGAATGTTGTGTTATCATCAAGGTTTTTCACATTTTGTAGCAGGCCTACTTGTGTACACTTTGTCATTGACATCAGTTGGCGCGTAGTGTATTTAAGAAGTTGCTTAAAGCTACTGTGATGCAGCACAGTATTGATGTGATGCACTTGTGTTAAGGCCTGTGAAGTAACTGAATCGAGCTTTAGCAGTTTTATTTGCTGAGGTAATTAATGAATCAAACGAGCTAGCTAACCATCTGACTTATTTCATAAGTGCATTAAAAAGGATAAAACAAATCACGCACTTGGATGGATGGATTTATTAGAGAAGCAAAGAGCAAACCGCATGCAATTGACGAACAGAACATCATGAGGTACGGCGATGCCATACATATAGACCGAATAGGTTAACGTAACTTGTGGTAAATACTGTCGAAGCATTTGACATGCAAATCTGAACTGCTACTTGTGTCCCCTTCTCAAAGACTGTGTGTGTGTGTGTGTGTGTGTGTGTGTGTGTGTGTGTGTGTGTGTGTGTGTGTGTGTGTGTGTGTCACATACTGTAGCGACAGCATGTCACTGAGATTCTTACCTCTTAGACTCTTACCTCCAAGCATAACGCGAAGCTGTGTTGATATACAAGGGTGTAATTGAGTAGAGTATTTGACCCATGGGGAACAACTTAGAAAGACATTCAGTTGGCCATTATTTGAAAAGTCGAACACTTCTAGAACTTTCTCTGAATGTCCACCGTGGCACCTTTTGATCTGCAGCAAGAACAGAACGTATCTTTTTTTTTGTTTTTGTTTATTTTTTACTGTGGTGGTTTGTCCTATTTTTGTACGTTCGGTCGTTATTTTGTGTGTGTGTGTGTGTGTGTGTGTGTGTGTGTATACTGTGAGACTTTTGTGATGGTTTACGTGTAGTACTTGAGGTAGGAGCAGGGGAGTAGGCCTAGAGTGTAGCGCGATCACTGGTCCACTGCCACGTCATCTGTCCACATTGAGCGGTGGCGCTGAGCACACAAGGCTATAGCAGTGTAGCTTTGAAGCAACCCACATCCACTTTATTTTCACCTTTCCCCCTTTGGCGATCTTTTGTTTTGTTTTTTGTTTTTTAACTGTAGATAATGTTTTGTATTTTCTTGGGTGTCCAAAAGGGAATCATTCTTATCCCTGTGTCTGCGTTCCGTGTGAATATTGTTAAGTTTATTTCAAATGTAGTTTTTACATCGCTGTAGATTTGTGAGCTCATCCATGTCTGTTTTTATCTTTTATAGATACATTTATGTCGTAATAAAAACATGAATTGTACTTTCAATGGTATGCACCTTTCAGACCATAATATTGCAGATCTTGTGATGATTTTCTTCTCTGTAGAATATTGAGGACCACATTCAGAAATGTCTTCACATTCAATGGGAGATATGATTTGATTATTTGTTTCAAGTTACTCTAATATAAGCTATAACGTTTTTTTTTTTTTGTAACTAGATTGATTGAACATAATATCTGATTGAACCTAATATCTGATTGAACCTAATATCTTAACTGGTAATGGTAACGATAACATTGATATGAATTCAGCTTTAATGTATGAATATATATACTCTATAAAATATATACTTATAGAGAGTAAATGATGCACTTTGCAAGGAGACTTATGGGAAAGTGGGCTGTTTTGCTTTGCGTAATAAATCATTCCAATTAACTTTTGCCTTTTGTTATCAATACTTCCATATTCATTCATGTTCTCACGATTGCTGGAGCATTGATAAGACAAACGATAAGCATGTTCTGTACAATTTGTATCATGCTTAAAACTCAATACCTAAACCGGTTCACTGCATACTTGTGAATATACAGCTTACTGTGTATTCACTATTTTACCTGAAAGATGTCTGTCACCCCCTCACCTTAAATAAAAATAAATATCTATATGTTGGCTATAACGTAGGCCTATATTTTACATTTACATTCAGGGCATTTGGCAGAGGCTTTTATCCAAAGCGACTTACAATACAGTACATTTGTTGAAAGAGGGAAGTAATATATCGCTGACGGTACAGTAAGATTTGAAGAAGCGCTCCTGATTGTTAGGTCAATAGAACAAGTTTTAAGGTCATAATTGCTAGGTTGACCCCCTTTGCTGTAAAACAAGCAAGGTAGACAGGATACGATGCTACACAATGCTAAGTGCTATTTCAAGTGCTGGGACGTGCTAGCATACAAGTGCTATACATAAGCATCCCTTTGGCATGAATCGAGACAAGCTAATCAATGGTGCCAATATGATAGTAATTGTGTACTGTCAACATAAACTCTTACTGTGTAAAAGACCTTTAGTGAGGCAACACAAAAGTGTACACAGTGATAGTAAAGTCAAATGAGCATATATATATATATTGTTCAGGTAAAATATTGCATATACACTTGCATGCTGATTTATTCTAAAGGAAAAGCACCGCATTGACCACATTGAGTTTTGTGTCAGAGGTTTTACGGGGCATTTTTTCTAGTTTTTTTAAGGACATGTTGACATACACATACCAGAATGTCAGCAGAAGCTTCAGGGGAACAATCGCTGTTACTCTGCATTCCAAGGGATGCGTGTGAGTGTTTCTCACACGCACGTCCGAGCACATTTTAAAAGAGCAGAGAAAGTTGAGAGGGTTGTGTTAAAGCAATCGAGGGAGTCCATATAGACCGCGGAGTCGTCGTTAACGACTGAGTGTCACACTAATATTTATTTGGCTGTGTGGGTCTTAAAAGTTGAAAACAGGTAAGAAAGAAAGAGGAAGCAGTGTTTATTTTATATTTGTATTATTCAAGCAACAGGGGATGAACTATCTCTGGTGTAGACTTTCTAGTCTGGTCTTTTTTTAATTTATTTTATTTATTACTGTTTTATTCTTTTAACATAGACAGACCAAAGTCTGTCTTTGCTTGAGCCACTGCCCCTCACAATGTCTATGCCCTGTAGGCATACACTGTGTACATATATAATATATATATATATATGTATAGGGGTTGTGGGAAAAGATTTGCATTGCATAATGAATTCCAAATAACTTTTGCCTTTTGTTATCAATACTTACGTACTCATTCACTTTCTCACAATTACTGGAACATTGATAAGACATAAACGATAAGCATGTTCTGTACAATTTGTATCATTCTTAAAACTCAACACCCAAATCAGTTCACTGTGCATTTAGTCTATATATATATAGTTTGTATATATATAGTTATATATAGTTAGTATATATATATGTAGTTTTCATTAAAACAAGAAACACTCTTCATTCAAGATGTTACGATATATAGTCCTTTAGTCTAAGATGAACTGACAAGAGTCAATCCAAATCTCAAACCATTATCACTATCATTAAGCAGCAGTCCTGCATGGTCTAAAAACATCATGCCTGGGCTAGCCCACTCGCTCAAGAGGAGTCAAATAGATGTACCATCTAGGAGACAGCAGCCCAGCCACAGACTAAGTGGCTTGTTTCCAAATGGGAATACTAAAGGTTGCTCTCAAACAGCAGAGCTATGTGTGTCCATCTTAGAATCATGTTTAGTGCTATACGCCTATAGCATATAGTTTAGGTGGAATCAAACAGAAGCTATTTATACCTGTTATATGTCCAGCATTTTGCTATGTAAGGTACGTAAGAGTTCCAGACGCATTGTTGTTGACACAGAACAAAGTTACTGTTGAGGTGTAGTTTCCTGCGAAAGGAAACTAGAATGTGTGGCAATGAGTCATGTGTTCCAATTCCACAGAGAAAAAAAAAATCTCTTTGGTTTCCTGATGTTAAACTACACTTAAGACAGGTTTTACCTCCCACCAGATGAAGTGTTGGGTCAACTGAAAAATGTAGCAAACAGGAATCAGTATAGGCTGCATTTGATCACAAAAATGTAATCATATAATGCATTCAATGGCCTCACATAATCCTTTATGTTGCTGCCCTGGCGTTGGCACCACCCTGTACTGCTGTGGTAGTCCTTTCTTGTGAGACTGTCAGTAAATCTTTGAATACTGCCGACTTGCCAGGGACTGTGTGTGTATGTGTGTGTGTGTGTGTGTGTGGTTGGGGGGGGGGGGGAGCACGTACAAGAACTTTGATGGTAGAAGGTTATATTTGCTGCTCTATTAATCACTGTGAGTGGAGTGTTTCGTAGATGCCAAAACGTGTTTTAGTAAATGAATGTGAGGACGGACAGACAGACACGATAGGAGGGGGAAATGAATCAAAAGCTTGTCTCGTTGACAACAGAATGATGATTTGTTGTGGTGTTTGCCACAGCATGTTGTGTAGGCCACGCCCTATTAACTAACCCTAGCGACATCTGTTGGTGAACAGATCTTTGTTCATTGTTTGCCCTACTATATGTTTCTGTCTGTCTTTCTTTCTTTGTCTCTTTGAATTGTTAATGTAATGAATGGGCTGCAGTAGCTCAGGGGATAGAGCGGTTGTCTGGCTAACCGGAAGGTTGCTGGTTCGATCCCCAGCTCCGCCTAGCTAATTGTCGAGGTGTCCCTGAGCAAGACACCTAGCCCTAACTGCTCCCGACGAGCTGGTTGTTACCTTGCATGGTTGACACCGCCGTCGGTGTATGAATGGGTGAATGTGAGGCAAATGTAAAGCGCTTTGGATAAAAGCGCTATATAAATGCAGTCCATTTACTGTGTGGCAGCCTTGCTGTTGGTCCATCCCTGGTTTAGCAGAGGTTTTGCATGGTCAACTACCTCACATTCCACAGGAAGAAGAATTGGGGTGTGGTCTGGAAAGCTGCAACATCATTGGATGTCCACAAACATATGTTAGGGCATGTGCTACAGAATGTGCATACTCCTTTCTATGCAAACAGTGTGTAAGGGAATGCTCTAGAATTCTCCTTAGAGTTATCCTTATTATGTAACACAGTAAATTCTGTCTTCAGTTGTTTCTTTTACAAACATGTGAGTGCACTAAAAGCTGTAATGCACTCTATCTAATAGTGAAACGTTATAATGGATGTTATTCTTAGTGTAAAAACCTTCACCCCCATAAGTCCATCCCCTGTCAATCTGTTTATGTCAATCCTCTTATAAAACACAACCCTAATCGTTCTAATGTTGTAAATACATTATATAATGGTGTTTTTTATGTAGGTAGGCCTTATACCGATCTTAGTGTTGTAAACTGTTATTATTATATTATGTAGACACCTTTAGTTATGTCTCTAAATGCTTCACAGCTCATGCTCCTTCCCCATCAATGTATATCATAGATGTATATCCAAGTACAATGTTTTAGAAGTCCACATCCACACAATTGATTAGTAGGTAAATTGGTTAGTTGGTAATCTCGGATCCAGAAGTTGGGGGAGAGACCACACAGTCCCTGGGTCTGAAACCAGCAAGTACGAGAGGTGGAGTCATGCAGTTTCACGTAATTTTAACAAATGCATCGCCTACAGTGGCCAGTGTACACATTGCCGTTGTGTTCGGATCTCCTGAAATCTCCTGAAAGTGTGTGCTTCGGATGCCATATTTTTTAATTAAACCTCCAATACGATCGGCTCCAGCAGCACTACGGTGATGGGCATCGTCTCTAATGCTTAACATAGTCGACGGGCATATGAACGTTTTGACGGATAGCTGGTCAGCCACATCACGTTTGTTGTGGTTCCGCTTGTCATAGTCTATATCAAAGAACCACATGGTAAAGCCTATTCTCTATGCTCCTGTGTGAATTAAATACTTGACAGATGAAAAGTAATGAGTATTTACTGTAATGCCTTTAAAACCAGGAAAAGACAACACGTATGCCATATCACGATATTGTGATATCCAACATCTAAGACAATATCTAGTATGATCGCAATGTCGATATAATATCGATACATTGCCCAGCCCTAACTGCTGTCTTATATCACACTGGTGCATCCACAAAAGCAGGTAAGCCATTTCCCGTGAAAAGTTCACCTTATATGAGTAAGGTGATTTAGATGCAAACCACACATCTGATGAACACTGTAGCACCGGAAGGGGTCTAGACACTGTACGCTTGCGACATCTGGTGGTTAAGTAGCTTGTAATTAGGAAAATGACTGGTGGCTGCCATTCATACTTTGTTGCCCTTTGCAAATCTATAAAGAGCTGTTATATAATTACCCTAAAAGGTATAGAAGACTATTAATAAGAAAGAATGTATTCAATTTAAATCTTAGTGTGAACTGCCTCTTCCACTACAGGACACCCTAACCTGTAATTTGTATTTAGCATACATTTACATTTACATGTAGAGCATTTGGCAGACGCTTACAACCACCCACCAAGTACAGTGGACATTGATCAATTATTATTTGGTTCATATATTATGTGTGTGTATAATATATACATGTAAATGTAAATATATATATTCATTTTATTTCGAAAATGTTTTCAATGACATCTGTATTTTTATGAATATGAAAGTACCACAATTCATATTTGTATTTCTTACTCATTTTGGTCAGCTATAAAAAAAGAAATTCTAGTGTACTAGACTGTGAAAATAAATAAACCAATGAAGACAATTAAACCTGTTCTGGTCCTAAGACTACAACATGTACACCGCCGTAGACTAGAGACCCTAGAACAGCACAGATTAACAATGTGTTAACAGATAGGAGTCATGTCAAACCAGAGAACTAATTCAAATAACTATTATGCAAATAAATAATGGAATATAGGATAGTGTGGGTGTTGCGATGTACTGATGGCAAGACTTACTTTAAGACTGTAAGAATGTACTTTATTTTTCATCTATCCAAGTGCCAGATTGTCAGATTGATAGAAAAACAGACAATGTTCATAAATGACAATACATGAAAGATGAATTCTAAATAAACACGTCATAAAAAAAATGGAAGACAACTGTAGAGTACTGTCTGCCCCTCAGCTCTCTGAAGGTGGTGGGGCCACCCCGCGCACAGCCTTGACCAGCGCTTGCTGGATCACAGGGTAGAGTTTATAACATCCCTCAATGCAGGTACGCACCCCTGCTGTAAGAGTCCCCTCTCCCATCTCTCCTTCTGACTGGAGCCCAGAAATCTGATTCAAGTTGGGGAGAAATGACACTGTCAGGCTGCCCTGGTTCTCCCCGCTGCCCCAGCAGCTGCCACTCTCTTCCAGGAAAGTGGGGTCGATCAGGTACGAGGCGCCATCCTGTCGAATAGAGCAGCCGAGGACCAGGTCGTACATCTCAATCCCAGCATCCGCCAGGGCCAGGGACGCGCATGTGATGGCGTGGGCCAGGGCTGAACCGTTGTTCTCGAGGACCATTACGTTGATGTCAATCTGTGAACGGGGGTACTTGTGGAGGCACACCGCTGGCTGCAGACTCTCCAGTACCATCAGGGAGAGGTCCTTCTCCTGACTACCCTGGATCCAGGAGCCCCTCTCTGGGCAGGAGAATGGGGCAAAACGCATGTCTGCGAACAACCTGCACACAAAAATGTAGATACAAAGAACAAATAACAGAAACGATGAATTTGTATATTAACGATGAATGACAATATTTTATTATTATTACATTTTACTTGCCAAACTTAGGCCTAAACTTTCTGAAAACTGTGGGGACCCATTATGATGAAACACTAACTGCACAAAAAGACCCTCAAAGAAACGGTGAAAGTACGAGCTGAATACGTTGTGCTGTATGTAGTGCAAGGCGACTTCAATTTAAATACCTCCCGCATTTCATATCTGTCTCATCTTTCCGCTCCGTTTCCTTTGGGCCGTAAACACAACACATCAGCTTCGTGTTTCCAGCCTCGATATATGCTGATCCTTTCGCTTGGCTTACAAGTCCACATCGGACAAAAACAGGTCGGACATCAACTTGATCACGATTCCTACCGTCTGCTCTGGTGCCACCCGAGGGCAAAGTTGTCTCTGTTTTGCAGACAAACCGAGACAAACTTTGTGATACTTCGGGGCCTCGTATTCTTTTAGTGTCAGTCGGCATGGTAAACTAAAGACTACAGGATCCACTCAACGAATAAGCGTGGTACAGGAAAGCAACTACAGTTGCTCCACCTCAAAATATGTCCCCACTGAAACATAATACACGAAAACGGCTGGTTTGGTTCCGACCGGTTTGGTACACGTTGGCACCCTGCTAGGGGCTGAAAACATTATTACTTTATTAATACACTGAACACAATTGTTTATCTTAACGAACTGACGAGCGAAAACTAAGGGATCTGTTTAAAATGTAAAGCAAATTGAGATTGTGAATGCGCGACTAACACTATACTGGTGTGCGTTTTATTGTACATGGACCAATATACATTTTATCTCCAATATACGTTTTGTATATTTTCGTCAGGTATAAAACACAGACTGTATGAAACAGTTTTAGTCATGTGTTTTTTCCTTTACGTATTCTCATTGCATCAGCCAGAGAAGGGCAGGTTGACAGGTGTCCCTTATAGTGACAACATTGTTCAATAGAATTATTATTTATGCAACGTATTTTTAAGTTATATCAATGTTTGCAAATGTTATGCTATCAGTTTACAAAACAAAACGCTATTTTATTGTCATCGATGTCTTTGTCATTGCATCAGCCAAAGCTGTGAGAATATACGAGGCGGGGGGCTTGAGTTTGATTGATGTTGCGTTCTATCCAATAGGGCTTAAGTTGAACAACTATGCCGGTGAAATTGCACCAATAGCGAGCGCTGGTGGGCATATGGGCGTGTTTCCTCCCTCTGCGTTTTCCTTGTCACATCACCAGCGTGGCTAAAGCTGTGTGTGGAAGCGGTTACTGCACCATTCTGCAAGAATATCGGTAAGTATTATCATTGTAAAATCCATATTGTGCAGTTTGTTTCGTGATCCAAATACACGCGGCTTTCTCAACTAGTCGTGTAGTTTAACTTTGTATTCTCGACAGGCAGGCTTAACCTGACTGGCTAGCGTGCCCGGCTAATTAAATGGCTAACATTACTACCATGGATGTATTAAGATTACTACTGTTAGCAATTTACAAACCTGATGGCTGATAAAACCGGTAACCAGCACAATAGGATGGATCGGGTAGGGCTTTATAGCCTTACCCGAGCGGTTTTTAATTATTCTTCATATGCACTTGTGATTTCATTGGTCGTCTCCACGTCCCTGTCATGGTTGTCATTTATATTATGAGCAGAGCAGCTGTCTTAATGTTTGTCAATGGGGCTTCTGTAACGTGTGACTGTACTTGTAACCAGTTCAACAACAAATAACTATATATTGACACTTTTGTCAATTGGCATTCCCTGGGCGTTATCACTTTACTTGGGGTTGCTACGGAGGTGATTGTGTTGCTACTAGAGGGACACTGGGCTGTTTTTCATCTGTTTGCTTTGACGATGAAGCTTGCTCGTTCCAGAAATGTAGGGACTGCATCACTACTACACTAAATCAGTTTATTATGTGAATACTAATCACATGCTTGCTTGTGCCATTCTTCCATGTTGAGTAGGAAATCATTGATGAAGCAACTCAAGGGTTACATATTGTTGTTATAGAAATGTCATATTTGCACATTCTTGGGAATTACAATACATAATACAAAAAGTCTTGTTCTGCCAAAGTTTGTCAATACTGTCTACATAGGAATGCCTGAGGGAAGTTATCACTCATGTGTTGTGATCTGTCTCTGTCTACCGATCTACACCTGCAACAATCATACAAGTATTTCACTATGCTCACTCAGAGTTGGTTGGTATGTTCCTATTGCTAGGGCTGAAGCCAGATGTAATTGCAGGGCCTATGTGGAATGAGGGGTTGTGGGAAGTAAGCTCTTGGCATGTTCACATGCCAAGAGAATCTCTGTATTTACCAAGAAATACAGAGATTGTCCGAGGTTTGTATTTGTCAAATGTTTTAAGTAGCCTATTCAGCTACTACATATCGATGTCCTGCGATAATTTGAGTGTGGCGCAAATTGGTTGTGTAATTTATTTTGCCTCAGGGTACTCCTCTGCATTCCTGCTTAGATGGTTGCTTCGTCTCATTTTACTTGTCGGGAGCTGGGTGGTGCGTGGGTTGAGACCGAGAGCAATATTATCATCTTAAGTTGACATGCAAGCGCAAAAGCTTTCACATCATCTTATCATGTTCAAGCCATGTGTAGGTGAAGCCATTTTGATTAAAGAGCTCCTGAACAGAGTGTCTTGTTTTTGTTGTTTTAGCGTCGCCCATAAGCAGACAAATGCCAGTATTCAGTTCAGCTGGTTTAACTAGTTGTAATTATGCCTCCTGCTCTATGGCTTCATGGTGTCTTATTTGGTTGTAAAGATGAAAGTGTTCCACACCTACCAGATGGTTGGTCATAAATGTAAGTGTGTGTGTGTCCTTGGTTCATGTACAGGAAGCCGGTCTAGAATGGACTCTTCGTTGAGTGCAGCTCAGATCCGTGAGAAGTTCATCGACTTCTTTCGCCGCTACGAGCACCAGTATGTCCACTCGTCAGCCGTTGTCCCCCTGGACGACCCCACGCTGCTGTTCGCCAACGCCGGCATGAACCAGGTACCCTGACCTGTTCTCTTTCGTGCAAAGCAAGGGTGTTTCATTTCTCACAATCTTCAAAGATTAGCTCTGGGGAACTGTTTTTATTTTTTATTGGAATTCTTTCTAGTCTCGGGAACAATCAGAATCAGAATCAGAATCAGAAAAGGATTTATTGCCAAGTAATTTTCACATTACAAGGAATTTGGCCTGGTCAGTCGGTGCAACAATAAACAATAAATACAAGAACAAGAAACAATGTAAGAATTTCAGCTTTCGGAGAAATCTTACATTGCTCATTGACTGTTTGGGTTAGGGTTAGTGATACTAGTACTACTAGACTAGTACTAGTCAGCGACGCCCTCAACATTAGCCCCCATTTGAACCTTAGAGTGACCTAAAGTCTAGCGGCACAAAACAAGTATTTTCCAAACCTCTCACGCTGCTCTCTGCCCATGCTTCCTCAGTTCAAGCCCATCTTCCTCAACACCATCGACCCGTCCCACCCCATGGCCAGGCTCCGGCGTGCTGCCAACACACAGAAGTGTATCCGTGCCGGAGGCAAACACAACGACCTGGACGACGTGGGCAAGGACGTCTACCATCACACCTTCTTTGAGATGCTGGGCTCGTGGTCCTTCGGGGACTACTTCAAGGTGTCTGAAATGCATTATTTGGATTTTGTCCATGGTGTGTTTTTGCCCCCACAGCATGAGAGAAGGTTGATGTTTGATTATGCCATTGTCCTCTACTGCTAACTTCAAGGCTGCTTGGCGTTATCCTGTGCAGAACTACAATTATAATTATATAGATTTTTGCTTTGCTTGAGTATTTCTGTGCATCTGCTCATCACTCCATCACTCTGTCTCTTGTCTTAGCATCTGGCCTGTAAGATGGCCCTGGAGCTGCTGACCCAGGAGTTGGGCATCCCCATCGAGCGCCTGTACGTCACCTACTTTGGAGGCAGTGAGGAGGCCGACCTGGAGCCCGACTTGGAGTGCCGACAGATCTGGATCGAACTGGGGTGAGCACAGATCCGTAAATACATATAAATAGCACCTTTTTTCATGACTCGCGTCTCTCCTGTTATTGCAACCATCATTCACTTGGGAATTGATATTGTCCATAACATGTTTACATTGTGAAGCCATACTCAACTCTACTATGGCTCATTTGAACTCCGTACGTTGACTTGTTTTCAGTTGGTTTCTTTTACAGGGCAGAACATCACCATTCACATGTATTTATTTATTTTTAGTAAAATGTTAACATAATAATGTTGTCGAGAAGATTAGTCCGGCAGATTCATGTTTAAAAAAATGAATAAAGTCCATATCAATCCCGAGGCAGTTGGTAATTGCCCTTTTTAAGGAGGTCTTTAAGCTTGTCTCATTCAAGTTTTTGAGGCACCAAATGCAAGATGGCTGACACCTATGTCACGCTATTCCCTTAGCGGTGGCTCTCAAGAGGCCAGTGGGTTTTAGTCGACTTGTTTTTCCTATTGGAAGATACTTGGCTCGGATAGGAAAGGGCTGCAGCGTCTCTGCGGACGGTTAAAGGAGAAGCACGATGTCGTGGGATTACACCTCTGGGAAATTACCCTGTTCCCTGCGCCAAATCCCTCTTGAGTCCCTCGAATGTCTTTAACAACAGGTGCTGGTCGGTTTGCTACTTGGCGTATCTGTGTGTCTTTCTTTCAACAAGATGTCTTTCCTTTTCTACACCACCAGTCCACACATATTCAGACCGTGCCAACTCAGAAACTTCGGCTTCCTTGATCAATAACGGAACCTTGCCTGGTTGTTTATTTGTATTGCCATTCACTTCACACAAGTGTTCATGTAATGACCATACATTGATGCCTTTGCAAAGGCTCGAGTCATGCAATAATTAGCATGATATATTAAAGCAAACCCCCTTTAACACCGTCAGCGTTCAGAAGCAGACACGCATTAACCAAGCTGCCTTTTGTTTGTTATTAACACACATCTCGCATGTTACTCAGGTTTCTACTTTGTAGAAGTGGTTTGAAATTAATATAACAAAGAATTAGAATTAGCTACTCATTTGTTTTTCCTTTTATGGTTGCAGATTTAAAAAGCCAATCTAAAACCTTACATCGCATACTCTCTGGTTAGCATAATGTCATGAATGACTTGGATAATTGCCTAGCTGACTGTAATTATGTTGTTGTTCAATTAGTGTTTTATTTTATTTTTTAAACATAAGCATGTCTCTCATCTTTGTCTAATCTGCCAGTGTGGATGCGGATCGTATCCTGCCCGGCAGCATGAAGGACAACTTCTGGGAGATGGGAGACACGGGCCCCTGCGGCCCCTGCAGCGAGATCCACTACGACCGCATCGGAGACAGGGATGCCTCTCACCTGGTCAACATGGACGACCCCAATGTCCTGGAGATCTGGAACCTGGTCTTCATTCAGTTCAATAGGTTTGTAGGGTTAGCACGCACACGCACTCAGGAGACCTGGGTGTACGAGGACGGGAGAAATGCCTGTAGAGGTTATTAACCTGCATTTTGTCTAGTCTAGTAAACACATAGCATCTAGTAAAGTCATCATTTAGATGAGGACACTTCTGTTCTCAGACATGAATGGAGATCATCACTATTTATTTTAATCTGCACTTTTCACAATTATAGACTCCTCTTCACAGACACATGGTATAGAGACGTCTTCGTACCAGCGTTAATATAGATTCATATCGGATATCCTTGGCAATATGTGGGAGACACTTTAACGCCTGTCTCATCTGTGCTCCTCCAGAGAGTCTGAGACTGAACTGAAGCCTCTGCCCAAGAAGAGCATTGACACAGGCATGGGTCTGGAGCGCCTGGTCTCTGTCTTGCAGAACAAGATGTCCAACTATGACACCGACCTCTTCGTCCCCTACTTCGAAGCCATTCAGAAGGTACATAAACCCTCTGGGGGGTGAGTACAAAGAGCAGATGTTCAGTGGAATGAATGAAAAATCAACACAAGCGGTGTGGCAGTAGCTCAGGAGCTAGAGCGGTTGTCTGGCGTTCGGAAGGCTGCTGCTTTGATCCCCGGCTCCCCCTAGCTAAGTGTCGAGGTGTCCCTGAGCAAGACCCCTAACCCTAACTGCTCCCGACCACCTGGTTGGGTGAATGTGAAGCGCTTTGGATAAAAGCACTACATAAATGCAATCCAATCCAAGCAAGGAGGACAGCCCAAGCAGACCCGTTTAATAAATAAATAAAAATCATCATGCTATGCTAACAGCAAATGCTATGTATAATATTATAGCAAATTAGTCATTTAAAACACAATGTTGGTTACAGCATCGTATTACTGACATTATTCAATGACCACAATCAAATTATTAATCTTTTTTGTTTTTCCTTTTCATTTGGGGTCTAACTGATTAATGCGGACAGCAATTTATTCGTCTTGTGCTAGAACGCAGCAGCGAAAACCATTTGGGGCAATATTATTGCTTAGTAGTGCTTGTTTTGGTCACTGACAGGCTCAGATTGTTATTCTAAGTGTCTTGACAACTTTATGGAAAGGGTCCCTACAGATAACTAAAACCTTTGCTTGATGCGGTCTGTTTGTTATTGTGTCGAACCAAGGCTCGCCCGAGGAAAAGTCTCGCTCTGAAATCCCGCAAAATCTCATTGTCGAAATCAGCTAAATATTCAGCCATGACTTTGAAAATCTTTTAGATGACACTAAATTACGCTTTCTGTAGTCCGACACAACAAACTGCCGGCACTCCTCTCCAACACGTTTCCACCGTTCAACTCTCCCTGCAACAACTCAACTCTCGCGAGTGTCAAGAGCGAGACCGCTCCTTCAGCAAGGCTCTGTTGGGCACAACAACAAACAGAGGGACGCTTTCACACACCTACGCAGAAATCCAAGCTAACTTCACCTGTGTTCCAGGGCACGGGGGCCAGACCTTACTCCGGCAAGGTGGGGGCCGAGGACGCGGACGGTATTGACATGGCGTACCGCGTGCTGGCCGACCACGCCCGCACCATCACCATCGCCCTGTCTGACGGGGGCAGGCCCGACAACACGGGGAGGGGGTGAGCAGGAAACCTTTTAAACAACGCAGTGGTACATTTAATAGATTTTCCCGTTTAATAGATTTCTCCCGTTATAAGCTTTATTTAGCATCATGTTGTGTTGCGCGTAATAAAAATGGCTACCCCCTACCTTAGAAAAAAGATTAAATAGCTGTTTTGCGCTTGTAGCCCAGTACTTATCCACCTTTTAACCGGTCAATAAACGTTGTCTTCCATGTCGCCTGCAGGTACGTGTTGAGGAGAATCCTGAGACGTGCTGTGCGTTACTCCCATGAGAAGCTGGGTGCTCAGAGAGGCTTCTTTGCCACCCTGGTGGATGTGGTGGTCAGCTCCCTGGTGAGATGATCCAGCCTCCTTCCCTCTGCACTTGTTCCCTCATTCCCTGTAGTGAACGTTATTTAGGGACGAAGCATAGGGGGAATTTCGGGCACTAATCATGCACCGGAAACCCATCGGTGCGATATGTATAGGTCACATAAACAAGATGTTTTGGATATCACAGCTCATTTGCATAAAGAACCTCTATGTGCCGGACCATCTCTAATGGCCTAATGACAATGAAAACAGCTATGCATCATGGGATACATCTTGGAAGCAAATACGTGTGCAGAAATCAGCTTTTTATTTTTATTTTTTACATTGCATTATGGGTGTTAAGTATGTGGGGAACCAGATTTGTACACTTGTTTTGGACAACACTACAAAATGTTGACACCCTAAGTGGTGGACTATAGAGCACAAGTGGACGCGTTTGAAAAGACACTCCCTATTAACTGCTCTTGCAGGGTGATGCGTTCCCTGAGCTGAGGAAAGACCCAGACATGGTGAAGGACATCATCAACGAGGAGGAGGCGCAGTTCCTTAAAACGCTCACCAGGGGGCGCCGCATCCTCGACAGGAAGATCCAGAGCTTGGGAGACAGCAAAACCATTCCAGGTCAAGGCTCATTCATACTGCTTGCAGCCGTAGTTGCACCTAACCAATCACTTGGTTAATATGCGGACAATTCTGCATATTAACAATTGTCCTGTCCATTTAAGAAAGTGAACTTTTTGTTTTTCCAAAACCTCCCCAGGTGACACAGCATGGCTCCTGTACGACACCTATGGATTCCCTCTTGACCTGACTGCTCTTATCGCTGAGGAGAGGGGCATGGGCATCGACATGGCCTCCTTTGAGGAAGAGAAGAAAGCCGCACAGGTTAGAGAGACCCAGATTAGTGCGTTAGTACCTAATGCACAATTAATTCTTTCCGCGTCCGAAATAAGCCAGAAATGTGTGGCCTTGCGGAACGTACGCATGCTGCAGATAACAAAATGGCCTACCTGCCAATACCTATTACCTGTCAACCTGCATGAGTTTTGTGTACCAACTGGGGGTCTCCACTAGAGGGCGCCATAATGTCACCAATCAGAGTCAGAGCAGGGCGTGTCACGTCTTCTTCCTCTGCCATACTCTACGGCCTACGGTCGTACTGTGAGGACATTAGTTGTCGTTTTTCCCATTTAATTTCTGAAATGGTTCAGTTGGTTCGTTTCAACAAACGTTTTATTTGACTAACGCTTCAAAAAGTTCAACATTTTTGAACGTATGTTGGTGCTTCAAAAGATCCTAAAACTCAAAAGGTGGTTTGTACATTGAGCAAAGTTTCAATGAAATTGCACTGCAGCACTAGCACTATTTAAGAAGAAAACACTTATTATTATTATTATTATTATTAGTAGGTAGAGGTTTTTTATATGAGAAAGAGGAGGGGCGTGAAGTCAGTTTGTGAAGTAAAAACAATAAACGTACAATACAAACATTTTTACAATTTATTTCAAGCCAGTTCAAGTCGTTCAAATAAACGTACACAGGTGGCTGGCATACTTTTGTATGTCTTTGCACTAGTGCGCTCGACTTGAAATCTAATCAGTCTGAAAGTGA
>OMKP01079721.1:0-17794 GCA_900302375.1 Bathygadus melanobranchus
ACCCACCTATTCACCTTTTGGACTCTGAATAGCTTCACCTCCTGCCCACCTTTCCTCCCCAACCCTCTCCCCCTACCCGATCAACTTTAACCCCACCCCTCCTGGATCCTTAGCACTTCCATATTTGTATGTCTTGCTCTTTGTAGGATCTTGTACGCTGGTATGTCCCGGCACTTGAAATATAACTTAGCTTGTGTAGCATCTTATCCTGGCTACCTGCTGTCGTACAGTAAGGAGTCAACCTAGCAACTGTAAACTTGTAAACTTGCTCTATTGACCTGGCAACCAGGAATGCTTGTAACTTGTTCTGTTCTGATTGCACTCTACCTTTAGCGATATATTGTCTCCCTCTTTCAACAAATGTGTTACTTTTTTGTAAGTCGCTTTGGATAAAAGCGTCTGCCAAATGCTCTAAATGTAAATGTAAATGTAATAATAGCATGGGGAAGGGAATTTGAATCTGACATTCAAAATCCTATTTTAATCCGTTATGCTGATCATCGAATAGCAATTCACTTTTGAGAAAACCCATGAGAACAAAGAAAAGTGTGCGACCGGTGGGTGACTGACCTGAACTGGGTGCCTGTCCGTGTATGAGAGTCGGCGGCTTCAAACGGAACCCCACGGGCTTCTCCTCTGGACAGAGGAAGCCAGCGGACATTAAACATACAGAGCAACAAAAAAGAAGACAGAAACAGCCTAGCTTCACAGCCCTAACAACAAAAAAAAAAGCTACCCTCAATCTGCCTTGGCACCTTCGTAACCACAGGACACGTTGCCACAGCAACCCCCCCCCACCATTGAACCCTCCAGAGGGGCCGCTGCTTGGTCCAAACCCTGTGCTTTAGTAACTGGGACTTCTGAACCACTGTGACCTCGCACTTTTTCTCATTAGTCTACCTGGGAAGGCTCAGTCTACTTACAGGCTGCATTGCAGAATTCCAGTCAACCAAACCCCATTCCCGCCGATGCACTCCAGCGAACCAACTTTTGCTAGTTTTGCTGTGGTCGACACACGCCTCAAAACCCACTCAACGCGATCAGTCTTTAGAAACCATGGGCCAGTGGGACCCCTAGCCACAACCAGCGAGACTCAGTGGGGCCTCCAGAGGGAGCCACTCACCTGGCTCAGAGTCAGAGTTCCCGGTCGGAGACTGGCAGAAACTTGAGGGCATGAACACATTGTTCTTGGGCACTGCAAAAGAAAAAAAAGACAAGAGGAATTGGCATTACACTCTGCATACAAAAATCTAAATGAGCTCATCACAGACAGGAAATGGGGAGTGGGAGGGTGGGGGGAAGGGGGCGTGCAGACTCACCCGAATGTGAAGGAGGGAACTGCTGTGTTAAAGATGACGTTCTCTCCCTCTTCACCGGGGGGCAATAGGTCCCCTCGTCTTTGTCGGAATCTGCGGGGGAAGCAGACAGGCGTCGGTGACTCGCAAAACGCAGTGTAATGTTAACACCACAAACTCACTGGAATACACCACAATGGAATGAAGAATGTCGACAAAGATGATTTGCATGTCAAAGACTTACCCTCGCCATCTTCCGCACTCGATCCGTCCGCTGACCGCTGAGGAGAAGAACAATGTGTCGGTTAAATATTTTAAAAGAAAATGATGGAGGGAATGGCGGAGTACAATGACGAGAGCATGCAGAAGCAGGACAGTCATTAGCCACTTTGGCTAGTCAACACAGTGTTCAACATTGCTGCTGGGGAAGACCTCAAATACAGTACGGTGAAAAAATGAAATTTGTTTTTTCAGTCACCGGACAAATCCTTTCTAGTGTAATCTACAGCAGATTTGGTCAGGTTGGATAAATACATTGTATACATACATACATACATACATACATACATACATACGTGTCCATACCAGCATGTTTTTAAAGGGCTGGGTTAACCCAGCCATACCCGCCTACTGTATTCATTTTTGCTATGCCATCTTTTCCATGCACTTGACAAACCAACCCATAAACGCATTCCAGCTATAGTGGTTTAAAAAGGCATAGCATTGAAAGTGAGACAGGCACAACTGCTGTGTTCCAGTGCGCTGTGTGGTGGCATCAGAAGCCCTGCAGCGTAGGTCATGCAGTCACAATGCTAGTGAAGCATTTGATTAGATTCACCATGTTTGGAAAACAGTGACAATACAGCAACGTCATCGAGCCTCACTGTGCATTCTGTCTAGAAAGTATGAAAAGAAGTCAATTGAAGGTGTGAATAAGCTTCATTTCACAGTTCAGCCAAGTCGCAGCTCAAACTGTAGTCGATTCCTGTGAGCGCGTGCAGAGATTTTAGAGAAGACTCTTGCATGCCACTGTTGGAAATGTCTTTAGGGCTGAGCAATTCTGACTACAGAAGAGAATATGTGAATTAATCTGCGCAAGCACTTTAGAGGCATGCTATCCTTTCATGCAAATCAGTAAAATGTCCCCCATTTAACCTGATGAGAAGGCAAGCCTGATCACCTTGTTTCTATTTCTCTTGCTTTTAAAAGCCTCATGCTGGATGCAATAGCTTTTTGTCCAAGAAGGACTTTCTTTGTGCATTCATTGCATATGGCAACCTTTTTAAGAAATTGCAAAACGACCAAACAGAACAGTTTTCCATGATACAACCAGTATTTCCTATTTTCCCAATTTAGAGACTCTTAATTTGAAGTGGATGGATCCATGGTTTGAAAAAAATACAAATAAAATGGTGAAAGAAAGACATGCAGTCATGCAGTGCTGACTTGAAGCAGTAACATTTCTTTGTATATCTTACCTTCAGTGCTTTATCTTTTTGGAAGACAAACACAGGAGGCGCTATGGCTGGCTTTTCTGTCAAGAGAGGATGTAGGCTTGTCATATTGGTAAACGGGTAAAGCAAAAACACAGTTCTTCCTAATTCAACTGTAAAATATACCCAAACCATATCTCATCTAGGCATGGACTTTTCTCTCTTCAAAGGGGAAAGGTGAGTCTACAAGTGTACTGTCAACAAGACACTTGGCATTTCCGTATTAGTAACTTAAATTAGTAACACTGTTCAAACGCTTTTCGCCAAGTACGCCCACTACATACGTGACTCACTAATTGAAACTTAAAAGCTCTGAGAGACAAATTAAATGTACTTATTGTCTTTTAAAAACACTAAACTCAAATGATCATGCAGATCATTAAGAGTTTGCAACCAATTATTTATGAGATTCCCTTTAGAGTTAGATATACCTGAATGTCACAAACGTACACACTTATTCATGAAACCTGTCACGTACAGATTCAAACCTGTTGTCTTACATATTAATGACAAAGTAAAGACAGTGAACTGCAAACGAGTGTTAAGGGCTTACTCTATTGGGAAACATAATTGGTTGAGCAATGAATGTCGCTTAATTTTCAAGGAACCAAACAAACCCATCTTGACAGTAGTCACGGCCAAAAGCCAGGTGTGCTTGATGAACTAAACACAAATAAACGATTCCAGCTGAATACAGGACGTTTCTTCTGTATGTCTCGTTAAAATATTTTCACCAACACGAAACTGAACTCTTGGTTGAGCGTATCAGTCAATATAATCTATTAGACGCTAGACAAACAGAGCAGGGGCTTTTTTTGGCCTAGACTCGTGTATAAGAAGTAGGGTAGTCAACTTGCCGTTAAAGTGGATTTGGCCTGTTTCAAAGGGACACATGTCACATCCATCATTGTAGCGCCGTCAACAACTGCACACCGCAGTAGTCACATTGAAAACGACAAGCAAAGCCAGAGACGTTGATACTAGTATGAATGGCACTCCCAACGATGGATTAGATGCTTGAAGGTAACAGCAAACCATGTGACCGTGTGACCCATATTTAGCCCACTTGGTATCTTTAGGCCCATTTCCCCATTCGAGCAGTCACATCATTTATGTCAAACGTCAAATGACGTTTGCTACTATAACGCTGGCAAATAGAGTAGTCTTCGCCATATGTGCCATTATATACTATTGGAAGCCAGCCCAGCAAATAGTCTCCACCACCGGCTGTTACGGAGCGAAGCTTAACAGCTAAGCTATGCTAAATTGCTAATGCGCTCACTCATAAGTAGCTAGCTTGCTAATACGCTCGACAATGAGTCATCTGGCATGACTTGCAATGACACCAATAACGTGGGTAAACTCAGGAACAGTTTGTAACCACGCGTGCATCTCTTCTGTATATCACATGGAAGTAAACGGGGAGCCGTAGACTTCGGCCGTACGCATGACAACATCTCTCGGCTCTCCTAAACGCTCTACCCGCGTAAATGGACCCGAAACAAGCCACAACTGGGACCTGCCGGGACTGAATCGGACCAAAGTACAATGGAAAACTGTCGCCATCGTCCGCGGGGCAGTCTAATGCGTGCGCACATATCGCCCATTGTGTTTTTACTATTCTGAGGTTATCCTGAAGTTTGAACAAAACGGCGAACTGTGGCTCACTCGTACACTCGAGGGCGTTCTGGTGCAACACAATCCACTCCAGGTAGTAGCCAATGCCGAAGCGAAAGCTAACGTTAGCTCGTTACGTTGATATCTTTCAATTGCAAAAGACCTGCAAACGTCTCTAGAGTGTTGATTGCCCAGAGGATGAGAATAGTTTGTTAGGTCACCAAAGACGGAACCTGCGCATATCTCGCATATAACGCGAGTCTTTGTTTTGTTTTCTCACACCGCCACTACTCACCTTCGTTTGCCAAGTCCGCCATTTTACTTCTACGCTCACACCCACAACCCACCGCGAAGATAATACAAGTTGAATACAGGAATATGTTCAGCACCGAGCAGTCTGCTGCTGCTGCTGCTGCTGCTGCTGCTGTGGTGAACTGCTGTACACACCGTGGTGCACATATGTCATGTACACAATGGATGAGCCATAACATGCGTCCGGATTTTCTACTAAACCATTGCATCTATTGCGGTTCCTCCGCGCTACAGTCCAATTATAGTAGGCTACTTTATTTAATTAAAATGTATCAAAACGTGGTCACAAAATATATCAGACGTCTGCAGCTGTAGCGCTTTGCGATGTTCATGGCCGAGTAGTCATACCTATATGTTTCCATTGAGGTTACATTGATTTATTGATGTTGAACCTCTGTGTGGTACGTATGAAAAGCATGCGAGTGGTCTTGTGAATTAAGGCCCGTATGTCTGGATGCTAGTCAAAAGGGGACCTATTTATTATGGGTCCAATATTTTCTCACGACGTTCATTGTACCTTCAGTTACTTTAAATGTACTCAACTTCACCACTAGATGGGGATACTGGGACCAGAAATAATTTTTACAATTTCTACAGTCTACAAGTACAACCATTGACAGAAAGACATTAAATATTGGAATGGCTGTAATCCAGCATTGTAATAAATCCAGTTTTTTGTTGTTATATGTAACATGACATATTATATCTCGTCACATAATAGACACATACAAATGTATTCAATCCCTGGCTCCCTCTAGCTCCCTCTAAGTGTCGAGGTATCCCTGAGCAACAGAGACACCTAACTCTAACTACTCCCGATGAGCTTTGGATAAAAGCGCTATATAAATGCAATCCATTTACCATTTACTACAATTGTAATAATTTAATAATAATTGTGTCAATCGATTAATTGTATTCTAGACAATGCCCTCATTCTCCAAAACCAGAGCACAGGGATGTTAAAAATATTTGGCTGCAAAAATGTTTGGCGCTCACATTAACAGAGTCATACTACCTGCTAAAGACAATCCCCCCCCTCCCCACATCAAAGAATGCATTTCAAAAGGATGCAATGTGACTGCAGATGTGACAGCTAGAAATGAAACGGCCTATTGGAAGATTAAACATACAGTGTCATCCCTTGGGCTGCTTCCAAGCTCCCATAGCAATGTGGCAATGTGTCATGTTTTGACAGCCAGGCCTATTCGCTGCCATTGTTCTAGTCCGGTGCTAGTCGCCCTTCTGGATCAATTAACATGCAATCACAACCAATGGAACTGGTACCAGTACCAAGGAATGCTCAGCCAACTCAATGTCCATGTTTGTTGTTGCCGTGCTATTGTTTAGCCAATAGATCTCCACGATTTATACAAGACAACGGATAGGAATTAAGTTCTGAACTTGAAACAGCAGTTTCTCAACAGTGCGGGCCAAACCCTCTTCTTTTTGTTGATTGTCCAGCGGAAAGCACAGCACATAACAATGGCCTACAAAAACATTCTTTAGAATTTCCGGTCTGGCATTAATAGTTGTGAGTCCATCTTGTCTTATTAGAAGGACGTTCCCGTCACGGCCATTTGAAAAGGTAGGGCCTACATCAACCAGTGATCCTCAAAAGCTCACGCTGCAGGCAAAGAAAGAAGAGCTCAATGAAATGCCTCATTGATGCTCGCAGGGTTGTTGTGAGTATCAACAGACTGGTCACGACCCATTACTCAGTGTCACAAAAAGCTGCTGCTTACCCTAACCCAGTATCCACTGTGAAACACACACAGCACATCCACGAGCGAGAATATGAAGCATTGGGCTGGATTTGATATGACATTGTTGACAGTGCTTTTTAAAAGCACATCGATTCTCAGCTGTCTGATAGTAGGATCATCAGGCTCTAAACCAATGTTTAGCCTGTGTATTTGGTGCTGAGGTCATTTTATGAAGATAAACAACAGAGAGATGCTTCGTCATTGGAAATCTGATACTGATTTGCCAAGCCTTCTGAACTACACTGCCCCTACACCGGCTATTTATGCATTCAGAAGTTACTACATTAATAAGCAGACATGCCTTGGAGTTGTTAGAGTAGTAAATCACTTTTATGGTTTGATAAAGATACCATATCTTGGGGGAATTCCACTTCCAGTATGAAGCCGCATAAGGAAGATTTACTTTAACACTTCAACTTTAAATGTTCTTTCTCATGCTGTACAAATTCCCAATACAATGGCACAGTATAAAACTGGATGTAACATGTTTTTACAAACAGGATCCAGTCATCCTGGATGCTCCATAAAACACCACTATCATCCTACAATCACAAGTACTTCAGAGAAAGTACATGTAATTCCAAGGGGAATTAACACCGATCCACTGTGCCTGCTGGTCGTAAACCACTGTGAAGTTATTGAAAGCCACGGTTTTCAAGAACCTTCAACAGCAGTGTTATGGCCAGGACTTTTATTCACTTGCTACACTGATCAAAGTAAAATCAAATAATGATTATAACATCTTTCTATCTGCGATCCAACATTTTACTCCAGATCAGGTATGACCTATGGTCTCATCATCTCAGCATGTCAGCTACAGAGATGTGTTCGGGAAATGCCACAAGCAATATGAACTAGGTGGCAGGGTTATGGCTTGCCATAAAAACAAGCTTTGAACGTCAATCATCGTGGAATTTCAACAAAAAGCGAAAGGACAACAAAAGGCTCAAAGGTGGTTGTTGAAACATGATGCTTGGCACAGCACCCACTGCACCTTTATAAGAGCACCTCACCAGCATAAGGATAAGGAGAGAGCTGAGAGGCATCCAACCACCCTGAGACGTGAAAATAAAAGGTATGTGGTTTTTAACATTTTCCTCATTCAAATAGCGTCTGCCAAATGCTCTAAATGTAAATGTAAATATCATTCATATGGATGAATGAGTGCATTTGTGTGAATTTGAGTACTAAAAAAAAAAAAAGTATTGATCATAGAGCATTACATTATGATTGTTTGTTATTCATGTTATTTAAAATGTGAAAACATTTAATAATTTTAAGCTGTAAGTCAATGATGAAAACAATTGGTCTTGACCAAGTCAACTTTTACATTTACCTATTGGCCAAGACACAGCATTTTAAAGGGACTTTTAGCGCAAAGTGATCAAAGGACTGGGCGATATTTGTGCAAGGTCCACGTAGTGTGGGCGTATATTGCAGTAGGAATATAATCTGGAAGTGATAAGGCTTTTCATTCCTTTTTTCTTGCCGTGAGCAACCACCACCAGCAGAGCCATGAGGTTCCATGTTCTCTCCTTCCTCTTCATCCTGGCCTTCCTGCATCTCACCATGGCACAAGGTAAGCGCACTATGTAGGTTTTGTACTGCAGCGATTGACTCCATTACAAAAATATCTGAACTAGAAATTTTCTCAAGAATAAAATATACCTATCCACTCGTCAATCCATCCAGGGAATTATTCCCCATAAATTGTTTTATTCTGGTCCACTTTAGGGCCAAACAATTAATCGAAATATTATCGAAATCGCAATATGGCCAAGTGTAATATCCAAATTGCAACAGCTGCAATTTTTTGATATGGGTAAAATGTGTATGTATATACAGATTTGTGTATATCAACACATATATGAAGTATTGTAGTGCTGCAGAGATGCTCTGGCCTACAAATGTTTTTATCCAGATGTAAGAAAACATTTGTGGAGTATGTATAGTTGGTGGCTGATTTAAGCAGCCTCACTTGGCCCAAGGGCTGGGTGGGGCTGCATACCTGTGCTGCATTGACTAATCAGTGCACACAGGTTAAACCAGCCATCACCACACACACTCAAGAGAGCTTATTCAACACCTTCCTGTGTGTCCTGATTTTGGAGCAACCCAGCAGAAGCCTTTTAGTGGCATGTAGCAGGTGCTACTGGCTTCTGCTGGGTTGGGTTGCATTTTGTATTTTCTTCAGGTTCCTACGATGACTGCTGTTTGAGGTATTCCCCACGAATCAAGGCAAAACTAAAAAACATGGTGTTTAAGTACAGGAACCAAAAAGCTGAAGGAGGCTGCAACATACCCGCGACAGTGTAAGTGTAAACACATTGATGGACACATAGAAAGACATGGAGACATAGAGGCTGATTGAAAGGCCCGAACCGGAGATATGAAACTACAGATCGTTAAAACAACAAAAGCCAAATTCTTTTATTCAACATTTTTTAGGTTTACCTTCAGGAGAGGTCAGCAGGTATGTGGCAACCCTCAATACCAATGGGTGCAGCAGCTTAAGCGGATGATCGACAAGAAACACTACGATTGCAAAAAGGTCTGAGAGGGTGTTTATTTCAGCATCATTCAGCCAGAATGTGTTAGCAAACACAAACTGCTGTCTAAACCAATGTTTTGTGTGTTGCTTTTACACAGAAGCCCCACTGCCAACATCCACAGAGAGGTTGAAGCCATACACTAAAAGATTATTCACCTTCGCCTGTTATTGCAAAATCACCTGGGACTTCACTGGCTTGACCAGATATAACTTTGCTTTGCTGTTTAAATGTTAGGTCTATATCCATGTCGAACGGTTGGAAACATTGTCTACTTTGACAAGATCTTATGAGGCATAGCGTTCCTGTTGCTAGATGTAATTAGGGGAGGTAAAATGAAATTAATGAATGTTGATAAAATGTGCTGATCTTTATTTTTCTACATTGACACAGATGTATTAGTAGGCCTATATTATTTAGAGAAAATCTGAAAAGCTTCAATAACATTCCCCAGAGTGTACAATATAGAACACAGATATATATGAATCCTATTATGATTGTATTAATATTTGTAACTATCTATAAACGTTTTTCTTTGGTGTTGATGATTTGTGTAAATAAATACATTTGAATTCCCCATGTTCTCCATCTATATGGTGCAGACACATAAACATATTTACATTGACTGAAAGCATCTCCATTTAAGAAATACGGAGTGTTGGAATCTAAAATAGAAATAAAAATCCAAGCTACCTATACAAGATATGACTTGTTGGGTATTCTATGATCAAATAGTGATTATAAACAAGATCTATGCTCTAAATGCCTGATTAGTGTCCATTATTATGTTGCAACTAATATCCATAGAGATCACTTTGAAATAGACTTTGGACAACCTTGCTGAAACAAAGGTTGCGTATGACGGCTTTGAATGTGAGACACACTCAGTTTGTTCCCACTGTGTTGTATGTATGTCTCCCGCCCACACACACAGGGAATGTAAAACGTCACCATGTCTCTCTGGCTCCCCCGGAGTCTTTTATGATGTGCCCTGTTGCCCCCTCTGATTGCTCTCATTCTGTGGCAACCACTTACACTTTCACTGATAAAGATCTCATTGCATTACAACATTTGCTGTCTTGGACAGCATGACAGTGTAATCAATGTGTAGATCTTTAATGCCACTTCAAGTGATAATCCGTGATATGGAGAAAAAAAATATTGTTGTTGTAACGTGTTACAAAGACATCACAGTGTTTCCCAACATTGGGCTCACATAGGGGCCCACGTATAAGGCCTGCAGACTTATAAGCCACAGCTATTTGATGATCCACTGTTGATGAGAAATACAATTTAAAAGGATTGAAAGGTCTCATAAATGTGTGAACATTCAAATGATTTGAGGCTCACATACGTAAACTGATGTGGATTGGATTGGTTGAAAATTGGCTGACCTCGAAATGGATTGGTTGAAAATGTTCTCACCTCGAAATGGGGTCACAGGGAAAATATGATATCAATATCATGTTAAAGATGTTAACAGATGTCCTCCAGAATGTGTTGCGTTTATTGTTAGTTAGTTGTGATAGTTGTGATAACATGCAATTCCAAACAAAACATGTACCATGTACCAACATCGTCCAGGGTGATGTCAGGTCATTGGCAAGATCATTGGATTGGAAAGATCTGTTGTGGTACACACACTGTGGTTTCTACTTCTGCCAAATATTCCCCCACCCATCTACATGTTCACTCATGTGTGTACGCAAATATGTTTTTTTTTGCCTGTGGCTTGTGTGTGTAAATGCATGTGCGTAATTGTAATGGTGTGTGTGTGTGTGTGTGTGTGTGTGTGTGTGTGTGTGTATGTGTGTGCGCATATATGTGTGCAGGAGTGCATTTGTGTGGAGCAAAATCTCTTTTTATCTCATATCTTCCCAGGCATTTGTACAAACATATTGATAACATCTCATTCATCTAGCGATGAATAATTTGCTTGACCTGGATGCCATGTGGAGATTAATGACTTCCCCCTTATATTTGTCTTATTGAGTTCTCTCACCCATGCAAAGCACAATACAGCAGTGATTGGCTTGAAGTGTTCTCTCTGATTCAACCTGAGTGCGAAAGCAGGACACATTTTCTGATCGTTCCGTCTGGTGCAACCTGAATGCATCATGTTATACGCTGCATGAACATGCTGTTTTTCTCTGAGAATAGACCGTCAATAGCAGGGTAAAGTTCCTGTTCCTGTCATTTTAACATTAGGTCGGTTGTATTTATGTCTGTCACGGGACCAGCATGGTCAATGTATATTTACTTGACTAGCTGTGTCTATACTGGTGCACTGCCGTTCCTAAATCGAACAAACCCATAATTAATGTTATGAGATACACCTGTGTTTTTCTCCTGTGAAAAGGGTCGAGGAAAGGACAAATGACCTTGATTCCAGTTGTTGCTCAATCTGCATGACTCATGCGGATTGAGCATAATAGCTAGCTTGTTTGCATAGACTGTTTATGGGACAGGGTTTATACACTGGCAGCTCTCTAAAAACCTCTACTTCTACATACGTTAACGGACATCTCACGTTACTGTTTACCGTTCTACGGACTGAAATTCACAGGTCAACGACTGGCGTGAAATCGAATGCCAGGTACAACGCCTCATTCATCATTGTGTCCCAACAAGCTCCATTGTACAGGCCGTGCTCTGACATGCCGGGACACACAGCCAGATGGCTGCCTGGCCTGCACCGCGGAGAAGAGACGCATGTAGTTTGCTTTGCTTTTTTTACTGAGGGAATGGAGTGAGCATCAGCCAATGACAAGGGCCATATTGAACTTGGAAGGAACTGAAAGGAATCTCGATGACAGAAAATAAGACGAGTTGTGTGTGGGAAGAGAACGCATAAGCGTTAATTGAAGATTGAAACCAGCTGGTGACTCCGATGCGTCAAACACTATGCGAGCTAACGGTGACATACGCAGTATTATCTTACACACAATGATTCAATTCAGTGTTGAACGTGGACACACGTAAGACAGCTATCTCTGCCTTTTTCATTTGTAATTATGTTTAGATTAAACCTAAATAGACTAGTAATTATTGTAGAAAGTGCCCTGAGAAAATGGAGTCAAACATTAATTGTTTGACTCACTGAGTCATACAATTAATTGTTCATTAATAGGAAAACATATGACGTGCCTTAGTTATTAAGTACTTAGTTATTAAGTACTTAGTTATCTTTAAAGACTTCAAAGCATTCAGTTTCAGTTCTACAGACAGCAATAAATAGGCTAATGTTAATCGTTGCCTAGGCTAAGAATTGTTGGCATTCAACATTTGTACAAACAGAACAATTAAGTCATTATAAGGATCAAAATGAATCCAGATCCAGAAATATATACAAAAGCTTCTGACCATGAACTGTAAAAACATCCATTTAATTTCAGCTGTGGTCTACTTTATTTCAATAACAGCAGCTACCATATGGTTTGGTAAAAGTTGTTTTGCCCAACTAGACTAAATATTTGAAAAATGAACCCTCACTAACATGCAGAATTCTTCTCCATCAATGTCAAAATGTAAAACGTGTTGTTATTTTCATTGGTGAACCTGATGGTTACAAAACATAATGTATTCAATTTACAGGTTATCTCTGGTTATTTGATGGCTCACTATTACACTCCTTTTGCAACGGATTAAAAATATGAAGTTGTCCTCATGGTGGAAAGTGTGTCTTGTAATGTTCCAAAGCACAGTATGCAGAGTTGAAGTTGCAATGTATTTGTATTAATACATAAAGTGCCTTTTAATATAGATAATGGGTTATGTGGTGGGTTTTACTGATATCTGGAATTACTGCTTGCTTCACACTTCAATAAACCACGGAAGTGCAAGCTGACCACGGAAACCCTTCCATGGGGATGTCCTCCATCGTCTACAAAGTAATCAGTGGTTTTCAAACTATGGCTCGGGACCCATAATTAGGTTGTGGGATGGCCACAAACAATATGTTTCTAATATTTTCAAATATATATATAAATACTGTCTTGTCCTGGGCCAAAAGTATTTCCACGGGTGGGTCATGGCATGAGAAATGTTGTGATCCCATGGTCTACATGACCACACAGACCACAGAGGGCCGCTGGCCGCCGCCAGCATTGACGCGATGCTGACTCCATCGGCACAGCGACACGGCAGGGCGTGGCCCGTCGTAGCCCACGGCCTCCACGGACTTCCTCTTCTGAACGCGGTGCAGCAGAATCCTGTAGGTACCCGTGATGGGGCTCTGCAGGTCTGGGCTTTGGTCATGGAGTAGGTGAAGCTCTGTGACGCCCAGCTCCTCCAAGGCCTCCCTGACGTCCATCTCATCGGAGCTGAGGACGTGGGAGGTGTCGGCCGGGTGGCCGGCCGTGAGGCTGGAAACTGGGAAGGGTTGCGGGTACTCCACCCCCCGCAGCCAGTTGCTGGCCATGATCTGCTCCACGGCCAGGCGGTCCGCGGGCCTTGGCCTCAGGATGCCTGTGATGACCCTGTGGCAGTGCTGGGAAACGTAGGCCGGCACAGTGAAGCCACCCTGTAGAATGGAGCAGCGGAGCGTCTGCAGGTTGGCACCAGCGAAGGGTAAGGTTCCGCTCACCATGAAGTACAGCAGGATGCCCAAGGCCCAGATGTCGGCATACTGGCCCACATAGGCATTTTGTCTGAAGAGCTCGGGGGCGGCGTAGGGTGGGGAGCCACAGGGGGTGGTGAGGGTGTCGCCACGGCGGCAGGCGGTGCTGAAGCCGAAGTCACCCACCTTGATGCAATGGCTGGCCGTGTAGAAGACGTTCTCTGCCTTCAGGTCCCGGTGGACGATGTCGTTGTCGTGCTGTGGAAGGAAAGAGATTTGATTTTCATAACTTGGAAAATACTATTTTCTATAATGATTGTAGTCTAGATTACTGTTTACGTCTATAGTGAGCTGGGAAATTAGGTTACATTGTACCAATTAAGTTACTGTATATTCCAAAGGTACCCATTATCTGAGGTTTAAGAAGTCTGAAGTCATTACTCAAATAAGTACTCCAAAGTTTAACCTGTTCACTTTTTTTTTTCAATTAATAGCTCTGATTATGACAGACACATTAATTTATTGTGTGGATTAATGGTCATAAACACACATTTTATTGGTAACCATTTCTCAGTTCTTATATATTTTTAAAAAGTTTAACCCTCGAATAATCCATAGTGTACACGTACTGTATATAGCTATTCATAGCTATTCATGGCATACATTTAACTTGGCACAACGGGATGTGTACTTTTCACCACGTTCTTACCCATTTCATTTATTTTAGCCGGCAGTAAACTCAGAGACAGTGTGTATGTGTAGTGACTATAAGTGGTAACGAATGCCATTACAGGGGTTTACCATGTGTTTGACTGCAGACAACACTTGGGCAAAAATGAGCTTGCTCTCCAGGTCTGATAGGCGCCCCTTGGTGCAGATGTGAGAGAACAACTCTCCTCCACTGGCGTACTCCATCACCAGGTAGAGTCTCTTGAAGGTCTCCACCACCTCATACAGGCGCACCACGTTTGGATGGGCCAGCTTCTGCATGCAAGAGATCTCAGAGGCGAGCAGTACCTGGGACTGCTTGTCAAAACGCGCCTTGTCCAGGATTTTCACTGCCACCCTCTCTGTCCATCAGAATCCATGGAAGAAAGGGAAAAATAGAGATTGGCATGGACAGTGCATTAAACAGATCTTTTTTCATGAATGCATCGTTTCTTTGTCTTTCCTTCTATCTTTCCTGTTCTCCTCTACTTAGCTATACATATGTTTGCATAAAATGTGCATGACATTATAAGTGCTTGAAACTTAAGCGATATATTGTTGTTTCACTTTCTTCAGACAAATGTACTTGGTAAGTTGCTTTGGACAAAAGCGTCTGCTAAATGCCCGTAATGTAAATCTAATATAAATGTGTATGGAATATGGATATTTAAAGCCATCGTATGGGCTCATACACAGTATGCTGCCTAAGTGCTGTGGAGCAAGACGTTTTTGCTGAGATCCACAGCATAAATATAATGTGTGTCGGATGATCTCTCACCATTGGTCAGGTCGTGTATCCCCAGTCGGACCTGGGAGAAATTTCCAGAACCGATCTCCCCTCGCAGCTCATAGAGGGCTACCCTGCGTCCGAAGGTCAGCTCGTCCATCACCCTCTCCGAGTGCTTCAGGTCATAGACGGCCTTCTCGAACACACTCCTCTGCTTTGCCTCTTCCTGGACCTCCGGCGCGCCCGACGACTCGGACCAGTTCTCTTTGTTGTCTTCTCTGGGCTCCACTGTTTTCCCTGGTCTTTCCGCTTTTGCGAAGGCTGGTGGGCAGACCTGGACTCGCCGGTGGGTGGCCTTGTGCTGAGCTCCTCTCCCTGGTGTGTGGAGGGCGAGAGAGATAGACAGTGTAGGGCCGTGGAGGAATGAATGACAACATCTGGACAAATCCTCAACAAGGGGCAGTTTCTGTTGTAACATGTCTGGGGAAACATAGGTAATTACTGTACATGGTGACCGGATCAAGTTGGTACGAGGTGATGCCACTTATGCATATTATGGCAAGTGACATCACGTGGCACCAATTTGAGCCAATCATAAACTCCCAATACTCGCTTGAAATAACAATGATGGTGCTATCACTGTGTTTAGTGTAGTCTTAAGGTATGGTAGATGCAATTTTTGAGTGTCTCTTAGTACCTTAAAATAAAATAAAAAATGTCTGCACTCACATAGCAACTTTCCTTTTGAGCTCTTCTTATTCTTCTCAGCGTAGACACCACTTCCGTTAAAATACATTCTGTTTGTCTGGGTCGTCGCGGACGACTTGGAAAAGGCAAGATCTTCTTTGAGGACTAAATCCTGCGGACTTAAAGGAAGGACAAATGTCGGACCTTGAACAAATGAAATGGCCACTGTGGTCAGCACACCACTGTTCCCTGCAGAGCGCTGCAGCAGCACGACGCCTACAGCCTTTGCTGCAGGGTACCTGGTCATATGCAGCTTCCTACTGTTTTACCTGTTATCTCCCTCTCTATCTGCCTGCCCAGCTCCTCTCTAACGATGGCGAAATGGCGGATATAATCCGACCTCACGTTCCATCAAAACTCTGTAATCCCTGTGTATGGGACTCCTCCCACACCGGTCGACAATAGGAAGGCTTTGCCGGCCCTGGAGTCTGAAACAAGCACAGATGGGATTAGCCCTGCATTACAATGCAACATGCTGCGTGTGATATAATGGGTCTGGTGGGGAGGTCTGCCCTGATCACAAGCGATTCAACGGGGGGTAGAATCACTCATTACCTTGTGTGCAATGTGTGAAATGTACCCTGATGAAATTGAAATTGCAGTAAAGGTACAGGTTGAAAAAAAATGCTTCTGTGTGGTTTATTCAAATTTGGGTTATTTACATTTTCTGTCAGCAGGTTTCCATATTGATAAACGCGTTCATAGCCCTGCTTTACATACAGCGCCAGCTTGAAGTGTCAGGTTATGGCAAGGCTGCCTTATGTCTGGCGGAAACCCTGTGACCCAGACTCTAGGCCCGAGGTCAGATCTTGGCTCCAGGCTCCAGTTTTAAAGGACCGTAGACACTCCTGAGTAGACAGTACATGTGCCGTCTGTCTGTCTGTCACACTTCACACACCTCCCATCCTCTGCCCTAAAAACAGGGCTTATATTATGGACTGGACTTCAGAGGGTTCAGTGTTAATAAGCTATGCAGTCATGTTGCAGGTGATGTGTCAGAATGGTAGCCTGCATAGGACATTGTTTGGCCACAATGGACATATTACACATAGTTTAGAAATATACACATTTCATTAAACAGGTGAGTTTAAATATGTTATAGTTCGGCATTGATGTGAGATGTGCATAGGAACAGGTTACAAAGAGTTCAAATCCTAATGGCCTAAAATTCAGAACCTAAAGCTGATAAAAACAGACCAAAACGTATGCTAACATCATAAATTACAGGGGATTTCAGACACGCTTGTTTAGCAACGTACTGCCTGATAGATGATGAGAAAGATTGACAGCTGATGTGTGGTTGATCATTAAATGACTAACTTGTTTCTGTTGAATCAGATCAGATTCATGTATCATCACATCAATCGTATTCTCCTAAATGATGAGCGGAACGGCAATTGAAACTCCTGTTAGGGTATCGCCTTAATCAAAGTGTCTGTGTGCTGACGGCTATCTTAACGATGGTCCGTTGATCCAGGGCTGAAATGAGAGGATCACATTAGCACATCAAAGTGGAGCTGGCTCCTGCTAGAGATGTTGCTCCAGAAGGTATCAGGATGCTGGGGCATTTGTTACTTAGTCCTCAAACAAAGTTACATTTGAATAAAGTGTCGTGTTATTGGGTTATTAATAAAACACCACATGGTTCGCTGATAGTTTTCCCTGGTGAAATGATTTCAGCGGCCAGATAATACCTAAATATGATGTATTTGGTTTTAGTATTACTTCATTTTTTATTCTACGGGTGGTGTTTCAGGTTTTTTGTTTACAATTTCCTCTTCATTCAAGAGAAGGAATAGATAAACGAACAAAGATAAGATAAGTTAATACCATCTGACAACCGCGGGGTTGTTAGTTTGTACCCCAACATGTACTTATCTCTTGACTATATAGTCTCTCCTTTAAAGGAGAAAGAAAACCTGTGGGATGTTCAAGGGTCGGCCATTTGGCCCCACGTTGAATAAACACAAAGGTGCTTGGGGTCCCTCCAAAAGGGAGCTCCAGGGGCCCCATGCTGATCCTATT
>OMKP01079722.1:0-12760 GCA_900302375.1 Bathygadus melanobranchus
CGAGCAGGGCCGTCTCAGTGGAGTGTGCGGCCTTGAAGCCTGACTGGTGGGGGTCGAGCAGATTGTTTTCGGAGAGGTAGGAGGACAGTTGGTTCGAGACGGCGCGTTCTAGTGTTTTTGATAGAAATGAAAGAAGAGATACCGGTCTGTAGTTCCGGATCTCGGCTGCGTCAGCGGTAGGTTTTTTAAGGAGGGGCTTGATTCTGTCTTGAAGGGGGTCGGAACCAGGCCTGAATTGAGGGAGGAGTTGATCATGGTGGTAAGGAACGGCAGGATGTCGTTTGAGATGCCTTGGAGAAGGGGGGTGGGGATCGGGTCGAGGGGGCAGGTGGTGGGGTGGTTGGACTTAACTAGGCTGTGGACATCGTCAGAGGAGAGAGGGGTAAAGCAGGTAAGGCCAGCAGAGGAGGGTGTTGGGGGAGGAATGATAGTCAGAGGGGAAAAGGAGGACGTAATGTCCTTCACTTTCTTGGTGAAGTGGGTTAGTCGCTTGCAGTTATTAATAACCTATTGACGTTTCTCAACAGTCCTCTTACTGCATCCAGTACACCCGCCATAGAGGGCGACTCACATGCGTACACCTACTGAAGATGTTATTCTTTCTATAATTAATCGAAATTAACGTATTTTGACAACCCTAATATTATCTATCTATATATATATACACATGTACATATACATATATATATAGCATGTGTATTGTACAGTTTACTGTAACGCCAACGACTGTTACGAAAAAGATTTTGAACTCACAAAAGAATGCTATCTCTCTCACACACACACACACAAACTGTTACCTTACCTTATCTCAACCTGACGCCTTAACTGGGGGTCCTCTCTGGTTTCCTCACCATAGTATATATTATCCTAAAACCAAACAAAAGATAAAACAATATGTACAAAGGATAAGTTATTGTTATATGCATTGTTGCTTTAAATGTGATGCTGTGGAAACACATAGATAAGACCAGAGAAGATTGCATTTAAATGGATTGCATTTATATATCGCTTTTATCCAAAGCGTTTTACTTTGCCTCACATTCACCCATTCATACACTGACGGCGGTATCAACCATGCAAGGCAACAACCAGCTCACTGGGAGCAGTTAGGGTTAGGTGTCTTGCTCAGGGACACCTCGACAATTAGCTATGCGGAGCCAGGGATCTAAACAGCAAACTTCCGGTTCCCAGACAACCGCCTCTACCCCCTGAGCTACTGCCGCCCAGAAGACCATCATATGTTACCGTCTTAATTTTGTGAACTGCTTTCCAATATTAATGATGGTTATATGTCAAGATGGCCGTACCGCCTGCGAGGGTGTGACGTTCCTGTGGAAGTTGACGAAACCCTTGTCCTCGTCGGTGTATCTGTCGTTGTGCCACTCTGGAGCAAAGCAGTCCTGGTAGTATTCCATCTCAGGCCGGGACATGGCGGTCCTCTTCTCCACGATGTTCACCACTCTCTGGAACGTCACCTAGAAGGGCCGCAGCCATAAGGTTAACTTTGCCGTTATTCAACCTCATCTCTAGCTATCCACGAGGTGATACAGTGTGAAAAACGCCTGTAATTGCTGCCGATGCTCTCTGTGCGCGGATACAACATCTTATCCCAACTCAGTCATTTGACGGAATAAATGACGACGAGTTGGGGTAAGATGGCAGATCGCATTTTGCATCATCGGAAGAGCTTTCAATGTGTCACATTGAAAGTTCCCCTTTAAATAATATTAGATGCAAGTTTGGGGAAGTCAAACCCCTAACCCTGGCAGTTATCATGACATGCTCTACCAGGTAGAGCACTGACACTGTCTCAATATATAGCAAAAGACATTAGTATTACAATGCACTGGAATACATTGTAGAGATTTGGAGGAGTGTCTCTATTAAAAGGGGAAGATGCGACACCAGACACAGTAAGGGTAAGCTTAGGCCTATTTACATTTGCATTTAGGGCATTTGGCAGATGCTTTTATCCAAAGCTACTTACAATAAGTACATTTGTCAAAAGAATAGAACAAGTTTCAAGCACTCCTGATCAATAGGTCAATAGAACAAGTTACAAGCTTAGAATTGCTAGGTTGACCCCTTACTGTAAAACAGCAGGGTAGCCAGGATACTATGCTACGCAATGCTAAGTACTTTTCCAATTGCGGGACAAACTAACTTACAGGATGCTACAAAGTGCCAGGACGTACAGACATGGAGGTGCTAGGGATCCAGGAGGGGGTGGGATTCAAGCCTTGTTTGAGTAGGTGGGAAAGGGTTAGGGAGGAAAGGTGGGTAAGAAGGGAAGCTATTCAGAGTCAAGGTGAACTCTGAATAGCTGAATGTTGAAGACCAGGCTGATGTGGAAGACCATGTCATGGTTTATTGGCTCGAGTGATTACGTTGAATCACACTTGATTCACTAGAGCGCAAACATGCCGATTTTGTTGAACTTCCTGATCTTCCAGTCTTGCCTTCTTGCATAAGAATGCGGCAACCGTAGCAGTACTGATTTTGATTACGTCCCTTACCTCTCGTGAATCATTTTGCATGAAGCACTCGTCATAGGTATCTCTGATAGATTTTTGACCACGATGATATGCCACTGAAAAATGAACGGTTAAACAGTTACAACAACGCTGACAAGCCCATAACATACTGACAGAAGTTTATGTTGGTGTTCTTATCACTTACTTCTTTCCTTGTGGGCTGTCCAGAAACACCAGAGCAGAAGTGACAAAACCTATGATAAAAAATACAAACGCAACGCAGATAAATCGCATTCAAACGAAGGTGGGCAAAGTAGGTAAATGCAAATTAAATGCAATGAAGAAACTTGATGTTGTCCAGACACTTACTTCCTCTTTCAGCCTCACAACCAGAACGTTTTCTAATAGTTTACACTTTGACACAAAAGCACCACCTCCCAGAGCATCTCCCCCATGCACCCATAATCTCCCACTGGTCTGGTCATTGACTCCCTTTCATTATTAATTGCACATGCGGGGCATTATTACTTGCAGAATGTGCATTACTTGACCACCATAGATACATTTACATTTAGAGCATTTGGCAGACGCTTTTATCCAAAGCGACTTACAAAAAAGTAACACATTTGTCGAAAGAGGGAGACAACAATATATCGCTGAAGGTAGAGTGCAATTAGAACAGAACAAGTTACAAGCATTCCTGGTTGCCAGGTCAATAGAACAAGTTTAGAACAAGATAGAGCAGATCTGCTGCAAACAGACACAATCCGTGATGATTTTTAAAATCCCTCAATGACACATATCTAATAAAGTTACACGTCACCTGGTAGGCCTATTTGACGAGTATGGAAAAAGGAAACAATAGCTCAAAAGATAAAGCCACAGAAATACAAGAACGGATTAACCTTACCAATCAGGTCACAAGCCTAGGTCGAAACCATGGTTGGGACATCTATATGACGATATCGTTTGCAGCACGTCGCTAGCATCAAGCACATGGAAACGTGGGGGAAAAACATAAACAATACACTGCTGTAAGTCGCATGTAGCCATAGGATGAGTCTGGTTCCTGTTCTTCTCTGCTGGTACATAATCTTCACAAATGTGAGCTGCTGCCCCCATCTGGCCTCGGCAGGGTCAGCATGAAAAAAATAATTTTCTGGTAGGTAGATCAATGACGGTAGAGCAGCACAGTATACCAATTTTCAGCTGTTTTTTCATTAATGTGCGCCATGTTTTAATGAAATACAGGCATACAGTGTTCAATCATTTTAAATGGCTACAATTCAAACCTGCCTGCAACAATCAGGTATAGGCCAGTTAACAGCAGTTATATCTGCATCAATACAGACTGTCATCAAGACAAATATATGTCTATTCCAGTGACGTGCGGTGAGGTTCGTGGCAGGGGAGGCACTGAATCTTTCAGTCAGATTTACAAATATATGAACCCAATAGAGTAGCTTAAATTCACCATTCAATTGGCAGTTTTCAAAATATTTTCAATTATATAATGGAAAAAATGATACGTTCATTTTTAAAATGTAATAATTAATCGATTTTCGATTTTTCAAGTCACCAAATCCCGTTGTAGTCCAGACATTGTCACGCGTTGAGAACAAAAGACAAGGAAAGCAGTAAAGTCGGTCTCTCGTAGCACAGCCACACAGGTGTCTTTTCCGGTGTACCACTCCGTTTGAAAAGAGCGAGTTATCTTCGGTCCCGTCGTTTGAAGCAAACCTTTTAGCTCCGGCATTGGTCTTCCAGTATTTATCACTTCACGTTTTGATTGAAAGTCCAGTTTTGAGGAAAAAAAATGTTAAGCTTGGATATGGAATCTTCCATTTTTGCAGTCAGAGCAAAAAATAAGAGCAAAAAATAAGAGCACGGACTGCTGCACTGACCTTGACTCTAATTTTTTAACTAGCGTATTAATTGGTACTTGCCGTCTCTGCGTAGAAGAGCAACAGAGCAGAACAGGCATGTGGGCTCTCGCACGCCCCCTTCAATGAGGCAGAGGTATTGTTTGCCTCCAGTCCTGCTTTTTTCAGTGCGGTTTTATGTCCGATCAGCAAGACTAAATATGTTATACACAAACGTGAAATACATGACCTATTCTATGGAAAGTGAGGACATATAATAAAAGTGTCTACAAACATCACATTGGTGACACACAGTGAGAAAGCAAAAGGCTCACTGAGCTCACTGAGCCCGGCTCACCCCAGTTTGTGAGAGATTGCGCAATCTGAGGGGAGGCTCAACTCGTCGCTGCCTCCCCTCTCGTGTCTCTTCTCTATATGAACAGGAAATACGCAAATTCAGCGATTTTGATTATAAAAATAATTGAAATGATTGGAATCATACAGAAATTACATTTATAGCACAAATCAGTAGAGATATATACATATGTATTTTATTTTATCATTATTTGTTTTTTACTTTTTATACTGACTGCCTCCCCTGACCGCACGTCCCTGGTCTATTCTAAATGCTTATCACTTTGTTATTTTGCTATCGTTGCGTTTGTGCAGCCCTGCATCCCTGCGGTATTGCCGTCGTTGTGATTGTAGTGATTGTATTGAACGGTGATTGGTTGAATCATTACCACGTGACCGTCCTTCGACCAGAGTGGAGTTTCCACGACAGCTGAGAGCAGTCTTTTTTTCAGGCACATTGAGCCCTTTTAACCATAATAATAATTGTAATAATAATACCAAATTTCATATAATGGGCGACAAAAGGAGTCCCACGAGGTAAGGTGATGCTCTTTTGGTTGTTTTAATACTTCACCGGGTTATTAGTAAACAACGCCAGTGGATGTAAGTGTTCCTGTGTTCATGGCGCCTGCGGACTGATGGGGCAAATGAACCAATTCACAAGCCGCAAGTGTTCTTTATAAATTCACTTTTTGAGTTGAAGCAGCAAAGCGGGCGCTGATTTCTTTCCTTGCAGTAATTTTTGCACTTGATTTTTTTACTAATAGAAATAGTTTCCACTGTCCGCCTGTGTGTTTGTGTGTGTTTTCTTTTCTTTGAAGGCCAAAGCGGCAGCCCAAGCCGTCGGCGGATGATGGATACTGGGATTGTAGCGTCTGCACGTTTAGGAACACAGCCGAGGCTTTTAAGTGTATGATGTGTGATGTCAGGAAAGGCACGTCAACTCGGTAAGAATGCGCCTATTTTCATGATTACTCCCCCCCCCAACCCTGTATTACTGTCTGATGGACCCCGGTGTTACAATATATACAATATAGCAGTACAATACAGCCTACACACATTTGGCATTGCAATCTCGAACGTTTGGGGTAGTCGTGGCTTACGAAAGATGCTCTGGTTTCCATTTGAGACCTCACCAAATCTCGTTTACAATGAGATCTCAATAAATGAGATGATTAATTAAACAGCCCTTGTATAAGCACACCTGGGTGGGATGCTGACTGTTTCAAAAGCTAGGATGAACTCAGATGAGACAAAGAGTGTAGTGTAGTCTAGAGTCTAATCCCAATCCCAATTATAGATCCTTTTCCAATTCACTGTACCGTCAGCGATATATTGTTGTTTCACTCTTTTGACAAATGTACTTAAGTAAGTCGCTTTGGACAAACGCATCTGCCAAATAGCCTACACTACATTTACTTGTGTTACTTTTTCATTGCCAGAGCCATGCTTTTTCAACAGCCAATTAAACCGCACTGTATCAAAGCACTTATGCTGATTTTAACTTGTATTTTAACTTGTGTACCGACTTGGAGGGAATTGGATCATACGGCGACAGTAGCTCAGGAGGTAGAACGGTTGTCTGGCAACCGGAAGGTTGCTGGTTTGATCCCCTGTTCCCTCTAGCTAAGTGTCTCTGGGGTTGGATAAAGCGATGAAATATATGAACCTAAAAGAAAATGAATATAGAATTGGCAGGATGGTCTTGAATCCCAGCCGAAAGGTTTTGGGTTCGAACCCCAATCAGTAGGTAAGATTGAGCTTGAGGTCTAACCCCTTCCTGCTTGTAATTTTGCTCAACTTTTTACCATTTCCTGTCAGCTTGTTTCTTTTTAGGGTACCACACAATCTTGTAGGCAGCATGTTTGTATCAGTCTGAAGGGGTATGGACATACTCCCACTATAAAAGGTACAGACGTCTTACTGTGGGGACTGACCAGTGACGTGTATTTCTCTTTGTTACAGAAAGCCAAGGCCTGTTTCCCAACTGGTTACACAACAAGTAAACCAGCAGTTTGCACAACCACCACCTCCACCCCCGCCACCACCTACACTACCCAAAAAAGAGAAAAAAGAAAAGTCAGAGAAAGAGAAGAACGACAAAGAGCCAACGCTTAGAAAGAACAACAATAAAACAATGAGGTAATGGGGGGGAAGATAACCTGTAATATTCACCACCTCATTCAACACTTTTGATACATATTGTTTCCCTCCATTTTTGGTGTTCCGTCCATGCTCAAACGGCAGAGGGATGCTGTTAGTGTGGATGGACTTTTAAATATTCTAGTAGGAACATTGGACAGAAGATGTTTTGCCCCTTGTATCTCCCCGTCAGGCCCAGGTTGAAAAACGTGGACCGGAGCAGCGCACAGCACCTGGAGGTCACCGTGGGAGACCTGACCGTCATCATCACAGACTTTAAGGAGAAGGCCAAGCCTTCCCCGGCCCCCGCTACCTCAGCAGACCCACACAGCCACAGCGGCTCCGGCTCCGACAACACAGAGCGGGGGCTCTCCAGGGCCTCCTCGCCACGCGGGGATGGGCCCTCGGTGAATGGACACGCCCACTGACGCGCGTCCACACTCCCAAGCTCTTGTGTTCGTTGTAGGACATACGACCAATATAATGATCTTCAGTTACGCACAAAGCCGCGAAGAGCTGTATCGACTGAAAGCTTGATGGGAGAACTATTGCATTACGAAGAGCGAGTGAACTGACAAAGTCACTGAGTGGAATCCTGGGTAGCCATTGCTTTTCAAAGGGATATATAGGATGAGTTTATATGCACTGTGTAAAAAAAAATGTGAAGCGGTCGTCTCTGAACAATAGTTTACATACATAGATTGTTAGATTGTTTGCACTTGATATGTTGATTAAAACCTGTTTTCTTTGACACGATTTTCTTTCCACTCTGACAACGTTTAAGAAGCCCATCCCATGAATCGCTTTGGTGTTATTGTCTAACAGAGTCGTTGGAACATGGTTTTCGTTTTATTTTGTGAATTTAAGCATGATTTTATATAATAGTCTTTATATTGTATGATAAAAAGAAATAAATCAATGAAAGATATATAGATATACATCGTTTGTTGCAATCCTTTTCGGAAAGGTAGTCAGTTCATAACTTAGTCTTCAGTTTACTGATTACCTGTCTAAATCAGTATAAGATTTGTGAGTGATTTTGTAGTGCTTTCTTCGCCTAGGGGAGAACATGAAGAAACCTCTGCTACAGGAGGTTGGTATTAAAGAAGACTGTTAAAACACATGCACACATAATAAAGTGGGTGGATCGGGAAGATTATAAACACCAACTGTCTTGAGCAACCCGGCCCAAGCAGAACCCGTCGGGTCTGTACGTTTGGTCAGACCTTCAAAATGCTGCGTTTTCTCCAGTAACTTGCCACCCAAAATGCGATGCTATCTTCACACACTTCTCATATGCATGCTCTTAGCAGTGTTTTCATCGCTGTACGTGTTTAATCAACTAGCCTCCGGGTTAGAAGCGCAGGACGAGTGGACCCTCAGGAAATCGCAAGGCACACCACACGGCGGCAGCCATGGCACCGGGTAGGTCGTCAGGAAACAGCCCGGCGTGGCGAGGCCTTTTGTGCATTAACACATAAAACACATGCGTAGGACAAGGACCCGGGCGGACTTAGTTGACACGTTTTAGTGTACAGCAAACTGGACGTTGATGTAGTGGTTTGACGGGTCGACTTGCTGAGTGTTGGCGTTAGCGTTAGCATGGAGGTAGCCATGTTGGCTAACGTCGTCGTGCATGTAGCCAACCTATATGTCGTTATTCCCATAGTTTCTGAAGCGCAGCTGCCTTGTGGTGTTACGTCCTACACCCCGTTGGTGTGTCCATTTACAAACACGCATGTAAAGCAAATTGCAAGCCAGAAATCTGACTAATTTGTTGAATCTTAGTGATTATGGTGACGCTTACGCCGCCAGGATTTAAAGTAAACGTCACCTGCAGATTGAAGGGACCCGTTTTACTGACGTGTTCAGGTGTAGCACATTAAATACACGCTGAGTTTAGTTTTTTATATTAGTGTCCCGTTACAGTGTAGTTTCAGAAGTACTGTGCAATAAGCATGTACTTACTATGTAATAACTTACACTAAGGTTAGGAATAGGCGAGTGGGTTCCACACTAGTGGCATTACTAGGGTGGGGTAGGTTAGGCTTTTCCATAGTTATATCACATACGTGCATCACACTGTTACAGGTACAGTTAATTTCTTATTACACAGGTATGGTAGGACACTGGTATTGTAGTGTGAACTCTCATTAACAATTAATTTGGTAAAGACCAAACTAGGGTAGTAACTACACTATTAATGTTATGCCTACGCAGTTTCCAGGGTCCATGTGGTCAGAATCAACTGATTGCCTCCAATCTAAAGCATATTATACACTCATACATGGCATTCAATTCACCCGGGAGACCCCAAAGATCACATGTTTTCATTCTGTCAGGTGTAATCCATTGCCTGTATCTCAGTGGAACCCGTATGGGAGACTGCCTGCTGATGTTTGTGGAGTGAATTGCTTGTTGGAATCGCCTCATAGGTACGCCCGGCTTTGCTGTAGCGTTTTCCTTAATCACCAGAGCTTTCTCCTATACAAAAGCACACGTAACTCACTAAAACATCTCCCCGTAGATTCCCTACCATGACATCAGGTCTTCAGCGCTTGTTGCCAACTAACATGCCACGTTGTTGTGTATATAAACTCCTAGGGAGAGGCTAAACGCCAAGACAAGCGGAGATGAGAGGGTGCATCTGGCGGTGGTGGCCTGTGGCCCCAGGCTAGAGGAGACTCTCGTCATGCTGAAATCTGCTGTCCTTTTCAGCGCCAAACCTCTCCACTTCCATATCTTTGCAGAGGACAATCTGCACAAGAGCTTCAAAGACACCGTGAGTTCAGAAGACAGAAACATGAAAATAGTAAACAGATTAACAAGAGGGATTTGGCACCGCGTTCTTGTCACGCTGGGGATCCGCCAATGCTTTCCTGAAGTGGTTTTATTCTGTTATATATGCTTTTGTAATTTCTTTTTCTCAAATCATACAAATTGGCCAAAGGGGGGCATTTATTTCCTGTCCGTTATGAGCCAGCCATATTAAATCCCATTCCTTCATAATAGCAACCCAGCTTTCCTGTTCAAACATAGGAACCTGGATAACCTGTAGTTAAATATGTACACAGTGTGCGTGTCTTTGACTAAGCTTAGAGGGATCCACTTCATAATCGCCCTCTTTGCTTTTTTTTAAAATTTGAAGTTGGACTCTTGGCCTGCTACAGTCCAGCTGAGGTTTAACTCCACCATCTACCCCATCACCTTCCCCAGTGACAACGCTGTGGAATGGAAGAAGCTCTTCAAGCCCTGCGCCTCTCAGAGGCTTTTCCTACCTGTAAGTTTAAAGAAGGCCTCCACATACCAACGCTTAAGCATAGAGCAAACGCACGAAGCACATCTGCTTTCATTCCACTCCTGTGTTAATCCATTGTTGTTCAGCTGATCAATTTAAATGGAGTTGAATGGGAATAAAGGACCCGAGCAAGTTCAGCTTCTGTTTGCGCTCTATGCTTGAGCCTTGGAGTGCGGAGGCCTTATGCCAAAGCCCCTACCTGCTCCTCTCTGAATTCACTCAAAGTCGCTTTGGGTTAAAGCATCCACTAAATAGTATAATAGTAATACACCCTTACCTATACTCTTGATTTCCAGCTGATCCTGAAGGACGTGGACTCGGTGCTCTACGTGGACACGGACATCCTCTTCCTGCATCCCGTGGACCAGATCTGGGCCTTGTTCTCCCTCTTCGACGCCAGCCACCTGGCTGCCATGGCGCCTGAACACGAGGAGCCGCGGATTGGCTGGTACAACCGCTTCGCCCGGCACCCTTACTACGGCGCGACGGGCGTCAACTCAGGGGTCATGCTGATGAACATGACCAGAATCAGGCAGAAACATTTTAAGGTGATTTAGGCGGGTCCTTTTTATTTATATATATATATATATGTGTGTATATGTGTGTGTGTGTATATATATATTGCGGTATAAGTGTGTATTTTGTGGTGAATGGAATTAGGGTTTAAAATATTGACTTAAGAAATTGTGTGAAAAATGTTTTAATTAATTTTCTGAGCTTTTAATTGCGTGAAGATGGGTTAGAAGATGTTTTGAATATTTACAAAAAATCAGTATGCCAAGTTATGCTAGTCGGTGAAGTTGCATTTAGAATATGTTTGGTAACCTCTCCAAATAAATTGTGTAGCTGCTGTACCACCGGAGTTAACCAGTAGAGGTCACTGTTGTCCTTCCTCTTTGCCTGCGTTTCTGAAGCGCAGGCAGAATAATAATAAGAGAATCTTTTATGTTTTTTCCCCCCTAACAGAACGACATGACATCCGTTCCACTACGGTGGGATGAGATGCTCATGCCCCTCCTCCAGAAGTATAAACTTAACATCACCTGGGGTGACCAGGATCTGCTTAATATTATATTCCACCATAACCCAGGTGGGCAATTCAAAGATTGCTTTCACTCAATAACCGCGCTTGTCATTTTTGCATGTGTTTCACTCTCCTCTGTGTTTACAACTCTTATGTCCTATAGAAAGCCTGTACGTGTTTCCCTGTCAGTGGAACTACCGTCCAGACCACTGTATATATGGCAGCAACTGTTTGCAGGCTGAGCAGGAAGGTGTGTTCATTCTCCATGGCAACAGGGGTGTTTACCATGACGACAAGCAGCCTGCGTTCCGAGCTGTCTACGAAGCCATCCACAAGGTAAGGACATCTCCACTGAGAGCTCGGCCCAGGCATCCGTGGCTTCCCCTGCCTTGCTGTGTGTGTGTGTGTGTGTGTGTGTGTTTTAGATTGTACAGTAAAGGGAAGATAAACGTAGGCTACGTTAAAAATGACGTTGTCAATCAAAAATGTTTAACCTTTAACCTACATTATCTCTCTTCACTCAAATAGTTCTAATGGTGAGGGTTTTATGATCAAATGTGCAATATAACATAGTTACTCTGTACAGTGACATTTCTACGACACAACAACGGTCATCTACGTAGTACGAAAGTACTACATAGCTTAAAGATAAATGATCCAAGTAGTGCACAGGTGAATGTGTACCAGCTAATGCAAGTTGCGGTGATCAACCCCAGTGTTCAACCCACACTAAACCCCCTTCTTACAAGAGACCATTTGATCTCTGTATAATCCCGGTTTATTTAGTTTGAAACCGTACTGCTTCAGAGCCTCGGCACTTCCTCTTTCCGTCATCAAAGTGCACTCTAAAGTAAACTACCGGGGTACCTCCCATTACGGCCAGGGAGAACCGCTGTATGAAATATGTCAATACATCGTTATCAGCAATATCATCATCATCATCATCATCATCATCATCCACAATGCAGACTCGTCTGGCACGACTTTCTTCCTCCAGCATCTGAATCTTTGAGCGCTGTTATGTATGCCTCGCAGAGACCAACGCTGCCACCCAGAGACCCCTCTCTCGCTCTCTTGCTTGCTCTCTCTCTCTCTCTCTCTCTCTCTCTCTCTCTCTCTCTCTCTCTTCTCTCTGTCTCACTCTTACTCTCTCTGTCTCACTCTTACTCTCTCTGTCTCACTCTTACTCTCTCTGTCTCACTCTTACTCTCTCTCTCGCACGCTGCTCCGCAGGCGACCCAGTTTCAGAGCTGAGCTCTTGGAATTCAACAGTTGCTTATTTGAGCTCAGTTGTTGGTATGCAGACCGGCAGGAGGAGGTAGTGTTGGGAGCTTCATTAGCCACTCTCCATCCATTAGCGCCATGGGCTCCAGACCGGCCACTATCAGTGTGGGCAATGTTCTCACCCATTAAGTAAATGAGCAGGCTTCATTACAGGGCCGCTCTCCCCTCCACCCTCACCCCCCTCCCCCGTCCCGTCTCACTGCACCGCCATCCGTCTCCCAGACAGTACATGCACGCACACACACACACACACGCACACACACACACACACACACACGCGCGCGTGCTGCACGCGTTGCCTACGAAGCCATGCACCAGAGGC
>OMKP01079723.1:0-11535 GCA_900302375.1 Bathygadus melanobranchus
CACAGAAAAAAATGTGTATATATATATATATATATATATGTGTATATGTATACATATATATATATATATGCAGTATATATATATATATATATACTGTATATGTGTGTGTGTGTGTGTGTGTGTGTGTAGGTATAATAAATCTGTTATCTGATAGACCTTAAAGTTACAATGATTGAACTGTCTGGCATCTTCAATGGATCTCTTGCACTGTAAGTGGAATCTGCTTTCATCTCAATCAGCATACATAGCATTTCTACTTTACTGGTGTTTTTCTTCTAGAAGATTCATATCCAATACCACCTCTTCTTATTGCAGCAAAGACGCTGTTGTGAGCCTTGTCCTCACTGAGTAACACTGATCTATACATGTCCTCCATCTTCTGACAAGCAAAAAAAAAGTCGTAGCATATTGTTTATTTATGAGGATCTATATTTTCACCTCCTGATCTCTTTGTTTAACCTTTCCAACGACCCATGAAAAAAAAATCTATAAAGGTTCACAGCAATTTCAAATCATTCCGGTTGTACATTAACTCCAGTAGACATTACGTGGAATGGATTGTATTCCTTGTAGTTTCGAATATTAACCATACCAAATACATGATGGTTCAATGCGTGTAGCTTCTAATACAAAATACCCCTGGTCAATGATTAGGTCAATTTGTACACATGGTCTACAAAAATATAGTTCTGCCTCTCCCCTCTACATCTGTCTTACCTTCATGGCTTATCAATTAAGATTGTTCTTGTATTATTATCTTGTAACATAAAGCAAAAACAACAAAAAAAGATAATCGAAGTAATGGAATTGATTCAATGTTTTTACTCTACTTTTATACATTATTTTCTTATCAAACTAGCTAACAGGTATTTTTATATGTTTATACGCTTACAAGATGTGTATAAAGAATAATATTTAATTCTTTCGATTGTTTTTAGCAGGTGATGACTGTTGGCCCTAATTTGCTTCAGTTCCATTCTTAACCAACATCTGATCAGTAATGTTTTATCTGTTGGTTTTTATGTCGTTTTTTATAGTGGCTTATTATTAAAATATATTGATCTTGGGTGGGTCGTTACAGGGTCATATTGTAAATTATCAGGTGGGTGGGGGGTGATCTTGTCGTCTACACCTAAACTCAGTCGTATCACTGACGTTTAGAAAATAAACAGATTGCAGATTGTAGTGTACATTACATATTACAGTGTTTTCGCCTGTCCTTTACCACATGTTTAGCTTTTGGTGCTATAATAAAACCTGTGATTGAGCCTAATGTGTTTTGTTTGGAAATACTCTGCAGTGCCCGGGCACTTTCAAACAGTCTCTTTGGCGTTGTCCTGTAGGCCTATCTCTTGTCATAGTGTGAATAGATAGCTACCAAATCAAAATGTCACTAAGACCTTTGATGTCCAATGTTTTTGCCGATACACCTTAAAGGTGAATACATATGAGAATCCACTATATAGGACGAAAACACAAGATTATCTCACATGCAACACCTTCTCCGTTATTCTTCTCCAATAGGCGTGTTGTTGTTGAGGCTTGTTAATAGGCCTACCATTGGTAGGATTTGATAACGGATTAATTTCGGGTTTTTTAAATTGTAGGCTACATTTAATGTTCCAAACTGTGAGAAAATAATCAGGCCTACTAAATGTTACAATATTATTGTTATTTATTAAAATAAATCATAAATAAATGGGATCGATAGGCCAAGTGGGAAACGTCAAAGTAAAACGGTTTTTTTATGATTATGATGATGATGATGATGATCATTATTAATATTTATTCTTTATTAGGTGATATGGTGAGTTGGCGTTTCTCTTAGTTGTGTTGTTATGTAACACTTGTGTATTTCAACAAACTGTGACAAATCTGCACTTTGTCATCGATCAGCGAAGGGCTACTTCATTTTTGACAAAATGTGATAGGCCATCTGGTAAGTAAGGATATGGTGGTCTAATGCTAGCAATATCTTTCTACTGCTACATAGAAATCATCCAAACCGCCCTGATAGACATCCCTGGCGGTTCCCCCTCTGCATTCCCTATAATGGTATCGCCCGAGTTACAGCATCTAGCTCCTAACATTCCGACTCATTCATTAAATACATTTCTTATAGTTTGCTTTAGCATCCGTCGTGGAATTACCAGTGGTTCTCCCGTTTTAACTACGGCACTTCCCCCACAGTAAACATTTATTTCAGCGCTCACCGAAAACATTACAAATTCCACTCGAGTCATGGATGCAGTCTGCAGCAACAGGAGCATGTCTTATAGTAGATGGAGTTATGACAGGTAAATACGATTGTTTTAAATGTATACTTTAAGCAGGTCAACGCGTCTGTGAAGTGTCACCGATTTAAACTTCGCGTTTGAGCTGTCATCGTCAAATGTTTCTTGGTGAACTGCGCAATAGTTGTCAAGTGTATTCGCGATCGTCCGGGTGACTAATTATGTGTGTTATTATTATGAATGCATTATAGTGTTTTCTACTCTTGTTGTGCATGGAAAACACTGGGTGTTGGGGGTTTGCGCTGGCTGCCCACAACGTGGGAATGAAGGAGGAAACCAAAGCTCTTGCTCACTATATCCTTCTAGAACAGTGTTCAGATAAGGAGTGGTGTGACATTAATACAGGTGTAATTCACCCCCCTTCTCAAGGACCGATGAGTACACGTAACCCACGACTGTATGTCTAATATCGCAAGTCACTCGGCGTAGAGGTACTACTGGAGATGCTAGCCGCCTTGAAGCTGCATTTAAATACTTACCAGCTAAATGCGGGAAGTTTGTTTACTAATAAAAATGTGACATGCCATCGTTATCGAACACACCTCTACACTGTATCTGTTCCATAGCCACATAACACATCCATGTTTTGAATCTATTTCTTCAAGATTAGAAAATCGATTGAGAGACCCATTAACCCGTGACAGAAATGCTGGATCAGGCTATATGAAATCTGAAGAAACAACATTTCTTTTTTACCATTTTGTAATGGTCAAAAAATAGTCTGACATGTTGTCAACTAAACCCTACATATTCTTAACAGGTCACTGGGAAGCCAAGCGTGACAGCAAATACTGTATATTATGCAGTAATTCCTTGGTGTTCCTTGGTGTAATTAGTATTCTGAATGTGTTTGGATGAAGAGATTGCAACCAGAGCTAGCGGTCTCTTAGCATCAGAGATTTGCCTTTTTTCCCCCCTTTCTTCTATGTAAAAAAACCCCACCATCATTAAAAAGGGAGAGAGAGAGAGCGACAGAGATGGAAAGCTACAGTGTGACACACACCTACACGCACACGCGCTCGCGCGCACACACACGGTACATGTACCTCCACCATTAAAAAGGATATACAAATTTGTATCTATGGAAATTACGGTCGATCAGTAGACAAAATATAAATGTTCTGCTCCATTTTTTCGTTTTCTTTCATTTTTGCTTTTTATTTGCTAATGACAAAATTACATAAAATAAAGAATAGAACACATCTCATCAAAAGTGTTCAAAAACCTTAATAGGAACCATGGGGAAAACCATAGGAAAACCATACTTAGAATTACTTAGAATTTGAATACATAGAATTTGGTTGAACCATAAAACATTGTTGCCATCAAGTATAGGTCTACTATGTTGGTCAATGCAGGACCATGTGGCAGTTTATTACTAATACATAACACCAAGTTGCTCATAACTAATAGCTAATAACTAGTAGCAATGCCTGAACTGCCACAATAACTCCCCATCACAATCTGAGCACACCGACCTGCAACGGCTGACACAGGAGGACCTCCCTCTGAGCTACAGGCTAGCAGACAGACAGCAGTATACAGCAGTGCACTATCAGCCTCCTGTGTTTAATGTGTATGGCCTCTCTGTGTTGCCAGGTACATCCGGGGGCCTCCCATCTCCTAACACAGGCAGGGGTGAACTAATTACCTCGCGTTGCCTGTGTCACTCTGAGTGTTGCCGATGTCCAAGACCTACCCAAAATGGTTTCCGCATATCAAAGCAAAATAGTTTGTGGCGTGCACTATTGTGCCTCAATGATCAAAATCGAAAACTCCCTTCATCCAAAATTTGGACTATTGCCAATCTGTGTGTTTGCTTGTAATTATATCATGAACTAAAATAAAGAGACAGCCTATATGAAGTCCAAAAATACAGAGACAAGTGTGTTTGGACGCATGTTCTGCACACCTCACCAATCAAGGCTGTTCTTTGTTATAACACATACAGTCACTATTAGGGATGTGTAGTCATGATGGGGTGGTGGATGACTTGCCTTGCCTAAACAAATTATTAGTTGATCCTCCGCAGAGGTGGAAACAAGAGCTTTTGCCATCTTTTGTATCAAATTCACACATGTACACACACACATACACACACACACATGTACAAACATACACACACACACACACACTCACACAGCGTGTTAATTCAACAGGCCTGTCTCCCACTCACTAAACACATCATTCTAGAGTGGTGGCAGGACAAGATAATCCTCACAGTGTGGAGAGCTTTTCTTCAGTTTTAAGAGTATAGGGATATGGTATATAGGATTTACAGACAAAGACACAACGCTGATTCAAATGCTATATATGACAAGAGAGTCAGTCGTGACAGCGGGTGCATTACAGTGGCTCCTTTGGTGTAGTCAGGAGGAAGCCTCCCTCTAACAACTCCTCCACATGCGCTCTGTGGGGAGTCTCAGGGGACAGTGATCACTGGCCACGCTACCCAGCAGCTGGAGGGGAGTGTGAGAACCCAGTGTGTGTGCAGTGCACAGTATAAGATTATGGGCTATGGCCAAATAGATCCCCATCATCCCCACCTGATTGTGGTCGACATAGCAGCCATTGGACATGCGTGTAGGTGTGCTGTGATGAGCTATGCTTTTCTCGTCCTCTTTGATTCATAGCTGACGCCGATATGTATTCATTGTTGATTGTATACGTTGAACAATCAATCAAGACATACAATCTATATTGTGCAAATTATACTCCATATAGATTGAGTCTTTGCTCAATCTATATCTAAATGTAAAAGCAAGGGTTCTTTTTTGTCTTTCTCATCGGTCAGTGCTAGTGAAACATGCTACTGCAGAACAGAGTGCCTTTGTGCTATTGTGGTATTCCCAGAAGAGCCCAGTGTTCAGGTGTGTTCAGGATAGCTGCATGGAACACACTTCCCAGAGCCACACATTACAAGAGACTGGCTTGCATTACTATTCTTATTCTTAATTTGGAATTCATATATAATTCATACTAAAAGTCAAGTCAATATATGCTAGCTATTGGCATTGGGGCTCAATTAGTAGGCCTTTTCATGTCTGGCGTAGTAGAGTGTAATTTGTTATACTGGCCAGCAGAATTACTAAATTTGAACCTCACCCCTGTCATTATGATTTTAACGACCCAATCATTTTTTAACAAAACAAATTGACATAGAATAAAATATATGACTGTTAGGGGCTTTCCTTTGCTCTATTTGTGTGTTTAAGTTAGTGACTACGATCCTGTGACTATTCCCAATAGGTTGTCAACACTTGTACCAAAACCCATAGCAAACGTATTTAATTCTTTCTGTCAGACAGACAGAGCTGGGTAGCAGAGGATGATATTGTGTCTGCTGGTAAAAATGGCTCCACGTGGCCCAGAGGACCGGATGCTCCTCCCTCAGGCTGCCACATTAGGATAGACAGAGCACATCATCACAGTGATGTCCTCGTCCAGGGCATGTCAGGGTGGATCTATAGCCTGCTAGGTGACCAGGTGTCCAAACCCCTCCTCTCTGATTGTAAAACTACAATTATCCAACACCCTGATATACCATTTTGGCTGATTACTTATTATCTAATTTTACATAGGAGCAGTTCTAAAAAATACAATTTGCAATTCAGACATTGACTTTAACAGTGATCTTAAACTGTTAAGAAATCAACAAACCAACAAGGGTTGGTTGTTGTTATTATCGTCATCACTGCAGTAACACACGCAAGCAATATCCTTCGTACAACAGCTCTGCTGTCATGATTTAGTGTCTCATTCAGATGATGCAGTTCTGTCTGCAGACTGGTGGCCTGAATAAAACACAGTACAGTGTTTTTGACCATCATTTTTACTTGATACATGTTACACTCCCATGTGCCTATACACAGAACAATATTAAGAAGCATGGATCATCAGTTTTTTTGGGGTGTTATTGAAGATAATTTCTCTTACACAGAGCAAGGAGGAGGGTGTTATTGTGGCCAGGGCACAGGATAACAGAACAGTGTGTCTGCTGTTACTGGCTACTGTTGATTTTGGTGTGAAATTGTTTACCTAAGACAGAGCCTCAAGTCAAATCGTTTTGCTTGGGGTGATTCAAGTTAAATTCCTTCCGTCCTCACAGACGACTTCAGAATGATCTGTAAGTCCTCCCTGTTACAGAATATTATGAATCAGAAAGATGATAGAGATGCTGCTGGTATTAAGAGCGAATTAACAAATGCAGTGTTGCCAGATCAAACCTGTAGATGTACAGGAGTGTAGTTGACAGAGGTGTGTTACCTTGATACCTTGTTACCTTGATAAATTACATTGTGACAGTGCGGGTCGGAGGCAGGCATTGAAATAGTTTAGGCATTGAAATAGCTGATGTGGTGCTAAGGTTAGGCATTGAAGTAGCTGATATGGTGCTAAGGTTAGGATAAAAACTAGATGAAGGCACTACCCCCATAGAAAGTACATAAAGTGATTAATTTAGTGTTACAGAATATTTTATTGCCCAAAAACTACTTGGATTGTCATAAACATCTTAGTAATGTAATGTAAACAGAACTGTCCTTCAATTAGGACTGTGTGCAATATGTGCAAAATTGCACAGTATAGCATGGCATCAAAATTTAATTAAACCAAAATCCCATTCTAAACAATTCTCCATGACTATTGAATGCAAAAAGTCTCTTTAAAATCACTGGTGTGCTACATTTTTTGGTGGAAAATGGCCATGAAAATAACTACACATGAAGGTTGCCAAATAGAGATCTGCTTGGAAATGAAACACCTGCTTCCAAATACTAATATAGCCTTTATGTGTTCAACTTCACAATGTGGACTTTGGTTCTACTTTTGTTCTCCCAATTTGTTTAGGCCACACAAAAAGATGGACCATTCAGTTTGACAATGAACTAATTGTCAATATAACTGGCATCAGGTTGGCAGTGAGCATGTCCATGGTACAGCAGACATTGAGGTCATAGAATAATAATTACAGTAGTAGCATGCGTACAAACCAGGAAGTGTTTGCGGTCTAGATGATTATCTATGGGCTTCTTTGGCTTTGATTCATTTGGGTGTGTTAGTACCGGGGATTTGTTGTTTGTTCCTTGTTGTTGTCCACATCAAAGCAGAGATGTGTAGTTTCCATGTCCAGCAGGTGCGCCAGTGCTAGAATGAAGTCAGTGTGACACCAGCTGGGGCCAGGGCATGTCTGTAGCTCCTACACAGTAAAGATAGTGTAGCGATAGTACTGTACATAGTAGGGACCATCATGGAGACATTCATGTCTGTTGCTCCTACACAGTAAAGATAGAGTAGTGATAGTACTGTACATAGGGACCATGATGGAGACATTTGTGTCTATCGCTCCTACACAGTAAAGATAGAGTAGTGATAGTACTGTACATAGGGACCATGATGGAGACATTTGTGTCTGTCGCTCCTACACAGTAAAGATAGAGTAGTGATAGTACTGTACATAGGGACCATGATGGAGACATTCATGTCTGTCGCTCCTACACAGTAAAGATAGAGTAGTGGTAGTACTGTACATAGGGACCGTGATGGAGACATTTGTGTCTGTCGCTCCTACACAGTAAAGATAGAGTAGTGGTAGTACTGTACATAGGGACCATGATGGAGACATTCATGTCTGTCGCTCCTACACAGTAAAGATAGAGTAGTGATAGTACTGTACATAGGGACCATGATGGAGACATTCATGCAACATTATATATATAACATGTACTATGCAAAATGAAATGCAATTTTGATCCCATTCCTCCTGCCTGTACTGTGTAGCATTTAAATGGAAGTGCCAACTATCAATCCATGTAAAAACGTCGACTCTAATTACCGGTAGTTTAGCGTGTAATACTATTATCACAGCTATTAGGATAGTACATCAGTACAAATAGTGACCGTCATAGTAACCATAGTGATACAAACACACATCATTGATTATAAATAATAGATGTTATTGTGTACAACATGTGTTAATAGATGTTACTGGCAAAGCATTAGCTTAGCCCTGTTGTTCTTCTGCCCTCCCAAGCAACACCTCTCCTCTCCAGATCCTTGCTATTTTACCCCTTTTGACAGAAGAATAACGTAACATCATTTGATCCTGTATGTATCTTGCATGTCTTTCAGATAAGGATAGCATATTCTAGATTAACAACTATGCATACCCATGTTATAATACATATACTGAAAGAATATGCAATAGTAGATCTGGTTGTTTTTTGGATTGTTGTCTGGGGTATGACACCTCATCCACTACCTGTGTGTAGCACCCACCTGGGTGATGCATGGCAGCCAGTTTACACCAGAACACTCACCACACACTGGCTATGACAGTGGAGAGGAATTCAATTATCCAATTAGAGACCAGGGGGTGATTCGGGGGCCATGTTGGTACAAGCGCCAGGACACCAGGGTTAGCACCCCTACTCTAGCGACGAGTGCCAAGGGATCTTTAGTCACCACAGGGAGGCAGGACCTCAGTTTAACATCTCATCTGAAAGAGGGTGCTCTACTACCTGTCTTCGTCTCCCGTGGCGTTGAGGATACTCCACAGGCCAGAGGGATTAGCACCTCCCACTGGCCTTCCAACACCTCTACCAGCACCACCCGGTGTGATCTACAGAATGAACAGGGTTCCACTAATTAGCTTGGTCAGTAGACTACACGATAGGCACACCTTATGATGCAAAAACCAGGAACAGGAAGTGAAAAGAAGGAGGGGTAAGAAACATGGGGAGATGAGGGGGAACAGTAGGATATCTAGAAGCATGGCAGTGTTAAGCAAAAAGGTTTATATTAGTCTTGCGTTTAATGTTATTACTGATGTTCTGACAATCACTGATTGCTGAGATGGACTAATTGAACCTCTCAGGTGAAGACAGGCCCATGGTTTTTTCAGGTTTTTCTTTGCTTAAGGGTTTACAAGATGATGAACCGTCTCAGCCGTGTAGGCTCTATTGGGGGTATCATTTTTTGTTCTTCTCTTCAATCTTTTTCATATTTTTGTAGATTTGTGGACTTTAGACTGAGATGTATTCCATTACACGTTGTTGTGTGCTGTTGTTGTCATGTACCTGTATCTCTGCTATCTTGCTGCATGTGCTGCATTCAATGAATACAACTATCATTTTGAGCACCTGGTCCCCAACTATTATTAATTATATTAATATCATTCATTTATCCGCCTTAGTCACTGTACAAAGAAACCGTTACAATGTATCTTTAGATGCAAAATGTCCCACCTTTCCCTTAAAAAACTGTTTTGCCTCAATGAGCAGTGGCACATAAAAGGTGACTGCTATCCCAGGCTTGATGAGTTAGACACAGTACACAGTACAGTGGTGCCCACAGTGTTCTGTGACTCATCACAGTTAAGTGCAGCTTCAGCTCTACTTAACTCTGTTATTGTAAAATCATAAAAGAATAAACCACCAAATCCAAGTGGGGCCAATATTATAGTAAACGTTAGCGTAATAATATATGTCACTGATCGCAACAGCATTTTACCTTTTATAAAACTAAGAATCAATCAATTATTTTCCATTTGTATTTAGACCTTACCACAGTCTATCTCTAACATGTTGAATAAATGAGGATCGCACCTCTATAATTTGGCTTATTGCTTGCCATAGTAAAGGACCATGATTGTCTGTTAGGGTCTCTGATGACCAGCTAGAAGGTCCAATGACCACAGCAGCCTCACTACCTGGCCCCCACCTGCTCCATAAGTCGCTTTGGATGAAAGCATCTCCTAAATATGAATAGCTTGGTCACAGGTACCTTAAGTGACAAACACATCCGTCTTTGAATGGAACGTTTGCTAAATCATCTCGTCTGTAAGTCGTACAACAGCACCCCCAAGTGTACACACCTCAACCACACTTCCTTCCACGGTTATATGTGTCCCCCTATTGGATAAAACGTGGAACAACTGTCACTGATATGTCCGCAACGACAGAGTCCGATATGTAATTTGATTGTTTTAACAGCTTAATATTCCAGGAAACATTGTGTTGTGTTGTTAGTGTATGTGCAAATGTGTGCATGTGGGTGAAAGAAGAGCCTATACTCATGTGTGCTTTAAATGCTAATTGGTTTCCACTGTTGCCATGGTCACAGCAGCAAAAGCAGAGCAGGGTGTCTATCAAGAGTATAGCAGAGTGACGTACTACGCAGGAGGAATGGGCCTAATCACGAAGACGCTGAGTGAGCCTGCCGGTACACACTTGAGCCCTCGCTCTCCTCCTCCTCTTGTCTGCTTTGTCAGTGTGAACACACAGAGCTATATGAGCAAGCTTCTGTTCCCTGTCCTTGCCATTATCCCTATCATTTGGCTACAGGGGTTGAAGTTAAATCAAGTGTCCCTAAACATCATGGCCAGAATGAGTATTCTTTTTTTAGGGATGATCTACTCTACCACTAGATGAAATATAATAAAATGATTCCCATCCCTATAATCTATATACGCTACATGAAGAACAGTGCTCTGCTGCCATATGCTGCATTTGTATTGATGATCTCACATCTCACCTCTCCTCTCCCCTCTGCTGCCTTGCAGTGTTCTTATCTCTGCATTATTTGGTCATACAGCTTCAGAGCGTCTCTGTCTCAGGAATACTGCAGACGTTTGCTTTGGTAGGACCACAAGAACAATATAACGCATAAAGTATGCAGCGTGTATGCATCCCATAAATGGGCTGTGTCTTCCTACCTTAAAATCAGGATGCAGGATGGGTGGGGTGGTGGTGGTGGGGGGGGAGAGTTCCGTTGGTGGAGTGCTGTTTGTAGAGACGGACAGCAGAGGGCGAAGGGGACTTCAGTGTGTTTAAGCAGTCCATCTGCCGGGCCCGGTGGGACACTGGGACACTGTTTCCTCCAGCCTGACATTTCCTAATCCAAATCATGTTTTATGCATGTCCCCCCAGTTTGGCACTGGGAGACGAGATACAGGGACTTAAGTTGATACAAGCTCTGCTGTGTGTCAACACACGCACGCATGCACGCGCATGCACACACACACACACACACACACACACACACTCCACTGTGTGACATAGAAGCGTGGTTTTTACGACTGTTACGTGAATGTTATTCTTTGCTAGTTGCTGTCACCATCATTGATTCATCCAACCATCTCCCACCAACCATCACTCCACCTCTCTCCCTCTCTCTCTCTCTTCATAAAACTCTAAACACCACTATTAGTGTTGTTTGTGTGTCTGTGTGTTTGTGTGTCTGT
>OMKP01079723.1:11555-22814 GCA_900302375.1 Bathygadus melanobranchus
ACACACTCCACTGTGTGACATAGAAACGTGGTTTTTACGACTGTTACGTGAATGTTATTCTTTGCTAGTTGCTGTCACCATCATTGATTCATCCAACCATCTCCCACCAACCATCACTCCACCTCTCTCCCTCTCTCTCTCCCTCTCTCCCCCCCCCTCTCTCACTCCTTCTCTCCCCCGCTCACTCTCACTCAATCTCACAGTATCTTAACTCTTCCAAGTGACTCATGGTCTCTCCACCACAGTCCTTCCTCTCACTTCTTGGCATGCTGTGGTTTACTACTGCCCTTAAATAAAGATGCCAGTGTTTGAATGGCTTCCGCGCCGCAACCTGCAGAAACCCCAGTGTCTGTGGGTTTAATCTCCTCACCACCAGTGAGAGGCTTAGATGTTTTAATTAAAGGGTCAACATATGAGTGGCGTAGAGGCGTTATTATTGCCCTGACCCCATCTTGGTTTTTATAATCCTCGTCATGAATCCTCATATTAACGCTTCACCATGTATTCTTGAGCTAAAATAAGGAGAGCTGTTTGCAAATGAGATTCAGTGGTAGTTAGGCAGCTGCTGTACTGTTTCAGTATAGGCGTGTCTAACGTACCATTCCTACTTTATATTGCCATCTCTTTACATCTCAAACTGGATAAATATCTCAATATCTCATTACAAGATAAGTTAAATGAAATATGCCACAACTGTAGACGTGTCCATGTGTTTTGTGGTCTATACAATATAAATGAAGAGGATGACCTGCTTGTTGAGATGAAAGCCTTTTGGTGATGCTGTTCTCCTCACGTCGGTCACTTCATGCACACCAACGTTCACCGAGAATAAGGCCGTCCTTCGCAAGTGGCAACTGCCTTGAAAGTGGCCATGTGGACGTTGGGATTATATCCACGGGTTAGCCTTCACATGTTCATTCTGCACATTGTGGAGATTGGCAGTGATGTTTTTGATGAATGGACAATGAATGGATTGTTTGATGATTTTGGACAAAGTTTGGTGTGTATGCAGAGGTCGACATGGAGAATGGTTGATGTATCTTATGTAAGTGTCATAGTCAAAGGGTGTGTATGGACTTCACTGTCTGTAATTTGGTCACTTATTCACTCTGTTTAACTGGAGGTGGCCATGTAAACGTAGTGGTAGAAGCAATCGATTGAAGACGACAAGCAAAATATAAACACCTCATGTAAAATCTGAACGTAACCTGGTAATTCATCTTAATGTTTGGATCATGTAAACATACTAAGTGATGTCCCAGAAGGATCCTGCAGCCTGGACACCGACCACCAGGGATCCCAGAGGAGCTCTGTGGTTTAGCTGATCCCTCCATGGTGCGCTCAGCTTCAGAGGGATGATGGGTCAAAGATTAGAAGGCTGTTTGTTTGGTGGTCTCAACTTAATCACCACCACAATGTTCCTTAGATAAGCAGCATTACTGGTCAGCAATGAGCTGCCCATAGCCAGTAGGATCCCTGCTCGTAGTCAGTAGGATCCCTGCCCATAGCCAGTAGGATCCCTGCACATAGCCAATAGGATCCCTGCCCATAGCCAGTAGGATCCCTGCACATAGCCAGTAGGATCCCTGCCCATAGCCAGTAGGATCCCTGCACATAGCCAGTAGGATCCCTGCCCATAGCCAGTAGGATCCCTGCACATAGCCAGTAGGATCCCTGCACATAGCCAGTAGGATCCCTGCCCATAGCCAGTAGGATCCCTGCACATAGCCAGTAGGATCCCTGCCCATAGCCAGTAGGATCCCTGCCCATAGCCAGTAGGATCCCTGCACATAGCCAGTAGGATCCCTGCCCATAGCCAGTAGGATCCCTGCCCATAGTCAGTAGGATCCCTGCACATAGTCAGTAGGATCCCCTCCAATGGCGTGGCTTCTGAACCTGAATGCCCCCATGACATTGGTGGATCTAGACATTTTCACCAGGGGTGCGAAATGGGTAGGAAGGACGGGTTGCATGGAAAGGCGTGGGAAAAAAGATCAGCCAACCTATTAATCTAAATGAATATATATACTGGACATATATTTGTCTATTGGATGGGATCAATGCCCCTTACAAGTAGCAGGAAGTGAATGGACCAAACGACACACAAGTATGACTATAGACTTCTGTTGCTGCGCTTCTCTAACTCAAAACACTTTCAGCACGTGTGATTGTTTTTGACAGTGAATGATGCCACCGTACAATAATCGTATCCAAACAATAATATTGATAAGAATGATAATAGTATTGAATGAAATTAAGTATATAAAATATTCAACGTATCCTGATCTTTGGGAAGAGGACATGGTTTAGCCGTAGTCAGGATAGTCTGGGCTTCTCCTCATCTCCCCACTTTGATCCCCAAGCGTTACTTTGCTAATCCCCCATGAAAGCGCTTCAGCTTGGAACCGATGCTGCTTCAGACCTCACATTGGTCTTGCTAGCAGATATCTCTTACATAACAAACTGCATTATGTATGTATTTACTGTGTGACTGTATCTACTGTCATCTGTTAGCCTCGATGTTCTGTGTCAGGGAGACACAACACAGAGGTCTAGTTGTTTTGGCAGAGCTGCTCTCCGATCCCGCCGATACGATCGCTGGGAGAGCTTCCTACTAAATGTGATCTGGAGAAAAAATATCATTTAGTTTAGAGGGGGGCCATGCTGTTCGCTTCTTAATGGACCAAAGCATAAATGAGTTGGAGAAGAGAGTGCGTTTACTCACGAGTGGCGGTTGTTCACAGGCGATCACATGCATGCTCTTGTGATAGAAAGGTGTCTGGTATAGATGCGTTTAACCCCTCCCCTCCTCCTCATCAACTCTCGTTACCAAAGGCGAACATCAAAGGACTTGAGCATCAAATATGAAGTGGCATGCTGTGCTTACAGCTGCTCCCTCGGTGGGTGCGTTTGTTCTTGAGCTGTGTACTACCTATCAAACCGAGTCGATATAACGCTCCCGAAACCTGAACGGCCCCAAAGTTGCTATGGTTACAAACCCTCAATGTTCTATAGTTTATTAGCACTTCACTTGGGAGATCCTCCACTTTAATGATATGTTACATGACTTGCTAAAGGGGGGGGGGGGTATTACTGTGTGTATCCCACATTTTATTCTGGATGTTTCCAAGTATGTTTGGTGTGTAGTCAATCATACATACAAGCTCAGCACTGATCCTAGATTTGTCTCGTACAACGGTGGGATTTTAACCTTTACCGAACATTGCCGAACTGAGGCCTGCCGTTGAATAAATGATTGTTTTTTGTTGTTGAATGCATTTCCTGATGCCTGAACTGCATTTCAATGTATACAACTTATCTAGCATATCTGGAATATCACATTGTGAAGAATTGTCAAAATACTAAAATATAAATGTTGCTAAACACTGTTATCAGCTAAAGTATCAGCTATAAGCAGATACTTCTGAACGTGGCCTACCTTCAATAGCTAGTGACCTGGAAGTAGCATCTGAGGAATGACGACCTATACATGTGGACGAAGCAGATCCTTCAATTCGCTACATATTGTCAATAACGCATCAGTTCATTTGGAGACGGCTGCAAAATACATCAGAAGTCTCAGCTCCACTTTGATATATGAAATAGACTCAGGACTAGGAGTAGTGGTGAGAAGATGATAAGGATAAGGAATCAAAAGGACTTTATTTCCTGATGGCTCCCCCAGTAGATGCGGTAACACAGTGAGCGCTGCCTGTTAATGTGGCGGCTGTGTGTGTGGGGGGTGGGGGGGGCTGTAGAGCAGATGAGTCTGACAGGGTTAGAGCTGTGGCACCATCACAGTGTTTCTTTTGTCTGGTGGGGAGTGTTAAATTAAGGAGTGTGTGTGTGTGTGTGTGTGTGTGTGTGCAGATGAACACTTCCTCGCACACACTCTTATGCTAATCGGCCACAAGAATAGACACAATTATGGCCAAGGAAACACATCTGCATCCCTGCTTTACATGCCTAATGCAGCACACACAGCATGCATGAGGGAGAGGGAGAGAAACAGACATGTATGTGTGTGTGTTAGTTTCAGCCTAAGCATGTGTGTGTGTGTGCCTGCCGTTAGGGTTTTCATATGCACATATGTGTGTATGTGGTACATATCTGTGCATGTGAAATCATGATATGCATCGTTGTGTCAGAAAGCGTTTTCGTCTCTATCGGCTGTATCTGTAGAGCGGGAAAATATCTGTTCTCTATTACCTGTTTCCTCAGCCTCCTCTAGCTCTCACATGGAGGATAGCTGTTCTCTATTACCTGTTTCCTCAGCCTCCTCAGCCTCCTCAGCCTCCTCTAGCTCTCACATGGAGGAGGTGCCTGCCGTGGAAGAGACACAGGGAACGGCGAGGCAGAGCCAGTCTTAAAGGGGAAGGGGGAGGGGTGAGATTTAAAGGAGAAGAGGAGGGAGCGAGAGAGAGAGAGAGAGAGTGAAAGCCAGCGAGAGAGAGACGAGGGAGGGGAGGGAGATTCAGATACAGAGCGTATGGAGCGGGCACCCGGGGAGGACCGTGCAGTGGAGCGGAAGAAGCCACCACGGGTGTGATAAACAGCAGCAGGGGACGCAGGAGAGAGAGAGAGAGCGAGAGAGCGAGAGAAAGAGGGAGAGAGAGAGAGAGAGCGCGGCAGGCAGAAAGCAAGAGGCAGGCAGGGTGGTGGTTTTTTGTTGTTGCGCCGTGCGTGGCTGAGGAGCGTGGCTGAGGAGCGTGGCTGCCCGCTGTCCTTGTCTTGGTCGTTCATCATCTCCAGCTTCCAGAGCCGGCGGCGGCGGCCGGGCCGGGCTGCTCTACCTGCAGCGCTTCGCAGGCTGGGGCCGGGTGGGCATGGAGAGGATGAACAGGCGATGTTGGCTCTCTTGCTCTGATCACTGACAGCCAAGCCAACCTACAGGAGACACTTGTGCTGTTGCCATCGCAGGCCATTTGCCTTTGCAGCGAGAAGGCGCTAGCAGGCGGCGCGAGGCACGCGGGATGAGCTCCAAACACTCCTCTGACTGGATTCCCTACAGGTACAGCGCAGGCAGCCCCGCCGAAACATGCTAGCTGATGAGGTGTTCCCATGCTGTTACATGTGTGTGTGCATGTGTGTGCATGTGCTTGTGTGTGTGTGTGTGTGTCTGTATATGTTGGTAGTTGTTAGTGCGCATGCATGCATATCTGTGTGTGTGTGTGTGTTTGAGTGGAGATTTTTGATGGTGAGATTCAATCGATGGAGTGATGAACACAAGACAGCAGGGAGGAGAAGGGAAGACTAGAGCAGCAGAGATCACTAGAGTGACTTCATGCTGAATTGGCACAGGTGTAGCAGACACCCCCGCCTTCAGCTCTCAATGGTAAAGCTTGAATATTTGGTCAACTACACATGAATAACAGTTCTGTCACTATATATATACATAACATGTCTATTTGAGATGTATATGGAGCTGGTGCGTCAGTGACTTATGGTGTAAAATACATGTTGTGTGTTTGGTTGACAGACAGCAGACCGGATGTGTGTGTCGTGTGTCAATGCATCTTGCATCTTTACACTTGCAGTAGTTGCATTATCTAAATGGAAATCCATTGCTATGGTTTCACAGCTCCCATTATTGCCATTGGCTCCTGCTTCGTATACATTATACCCACAGAATGACTGTGAGTGGATGTCTCAACAAAACTGCCTGTGACTACATATCGAGTAAAGCAATTATTTTACACTGCGCGTCTTTTGCACTGGTAGCTGCCTCTTGTGTTTGCCGTGCTCCTGTTCACTTGTAATATAATTTATGATGTTATTTCTGGACCAGCTTCATTAATAATGAACAGTGCTTCGGGACATTACAAAGGCCCGTCCTTTGTTGATGTTCTTCAATATCCTTCACGGCATTCCTAAAGTGTCATTGTACTTTCTAGAGTATAAGGGAGAGGGTTTTAACATTACAGTCTATTTTAGTTTTTTGTTATTTATTATTATTATTATTATTATTATTATTAGTAGTAGTAGTAGTAGTGGTAGTAGTAGTAGTAGTAGTAGTAGTAGTAGTAGTAGTAGTAGTAGTAGTAGTATTAGTAGTAGTATTCTTGTTTTATATATTATTCTGGTTGGAAGTGTAGTTTGGAGTGCCAAAGTCAACAATGCTTTAAAGGTTATTGAAAAACATGGAATGATGTTATTAGTTGGGGATTATGTAGTGACGTATAAGAGTTTCTATGATGGCGGTGCATACAGTCACAAGAGTCTTCCACGGTAATGAGGTAGTTGACCTCCACAGGAATATATTTTGTGTGCTCGTGTGTCTGTTCACTCGCTGGCCACGCTCCTCTTCATAACTGATTGCAGACTGAGTGCTTTGTTTATCTCTACGTGACCGAGAGCGGGGGATGTAGTGGGCATTTTATGTCATCGTATCATGTGATTTGAGGCCAGAGTTGATTGAACTGAGTTAAGAGATTTACATCATTGGGCATCTGGGTGGGGTTGGGTTGTCACATAATCATTCATGTGACATTGAGGTGTCACATGAATGATCTAGTAAACAAATGATGTGATGACAGTATTAAATAAGAATTTGGCCACTTTCTGCAAATGTCTACAATATAAAATGCATTTTGACTCAAACTTGAAATGTAAAATGTGCATTTTTTTTTATTGTTGCGTTGCAATGGTGATAGTTAGTTTAAGAAAACACGCCAATCTAGATTATTAAAGCAGGGGTTCATGCATTAGGTAACGTTGGCCTGGTGACATAACAATACCAATTTACTGCACTGCCTGGGATAATGAACACACCTTGTGTCACAATAACAACAATAAAGACATTGAGCACCGAAGTCCATTCTCCGACCGGCCATCATTATTACTTGTTCATCTTTCAGCTCTTCCTCCACCTCCTGCCTTTGTATTGGCCAATCATTAGGAGGTGTTTGAGTTGGGGGAGGTCTCAGTGGTGTGACTCACCACCTCTGTTTAAAAGCTCTCATGCTGCATGCCAGACATTGTTGTGAAAATAAAACACACACTAGTTTACCTCATTTTTGTCCAGCGCCAATTATAACACGCCAATCTATAATTGATTTAATTAGAATTGTATAATGTATTTGTTTTATTGAATCGATCAATAGTGTACAAAACATAAGAAATGTCATGTCTGTGTATTTGGAGGGAAAGGCATTAATTGCCATAAGCCTGAATTACTGGGTAGCCTTACTAGGTAATTTGGATTTTATGGTATTCAATTTTGTTTCAATAGTTTCTTGATTTACCAAAAATCATTATATTATCTCAACATTTCCTTTGTTTGGATTTTATACCTTTAATAATCTCAAAGTCAAATGTAAGCTTTCATATTAATTGCATAAGTTGCATGAAAACCACTGTAGTGCCATGGTAATATCAAAGATTTTTTTTAAATAATACAAGAGAAGCTTTGTTTAAAGCATGCATTTCAAACCAATGAGCTTTAAGTCACAATATTTGATTGTTGTTTGTTTCCAGCACTCTAGATGATGAAGGGAGTAACCTCCGACAGCAAAAACTGGACAGACAGGTTAGTCTTTGTGAGGGTTTTTAAATACAAAATACAAACTACTAACAATATTAATATACAAAAGTTAATAACCCAGCTCCATGTCCACTATTTATTAATTGAATGTAATTTTATCTGTAAGAGTATATACGTTTATTTATGTCATAAAAACGGCACAATAACCAATTAAGCAATCATATCACTATATATTAACTGTATATATTGTTGTTTCACTCTTTTGACAAATATACGTATTGTAAGCCGCTTTGGACAAAAGCGTCTGCCAAATGCCCTAAATGTAAATGCAAATGAACTTGAGTGTCTTTTATAATCCCTCCATCCTGTAGAGCACTGTTGAAAACACACTGGACTCATTCAAATGCAAAGAACATGTCAATTATGTCGATATATCAATTAATATATCAGTGCTTTTTCCAGTACATATTTAAGATGCTTGTCGTTGTTTTGTGTCGCCGTGGAAGCGAGCTCTCCTGGAGCAGAAGCAGAAGAAGAAGAGGCAGGAACCTTTGATGGTGCAGTCCAACGTGGACGCCCGATCTCGCGCACGCCGGACCAAGCAGAGCGAAGAGCAGGCCCCGCTGGTGGAGTCCTACCTCACCAGCAACAACAGCACCGTCTACCACGGTAGGCCTACTAGACACCTCTCCTTTGTGTGGACAAATAACCTGATCCTACAGCGTCTTCATATACCACAGTATGTAAACTATACTAACCACATACACATAAGCAACACATGTGATCATATCTTCACTACCTACCACATAACCTTTAGTTTGGTTTATTTGAGAGAAGGGATGGTGCAAATTAATAAATATACATGTTATAAAATGCCAGAATTAGCCAAGAGACTTTTCATCCATAGTCCCTGGCCAAGGTGTTAAAACGGCTTCCTAAAATACATAAAAGCAAAAACATGATATGCAGTTTAAAGATTGAAAAAGGACTGTTGTTAAAATGGTAAAAGCAGTAATGACAAGTATACACATAGAATGACATTGCAAACAAATTACATATAGAAAGCAGCAGCAAAAAGAGAGATTAGTGTCTTTAGCCTTTCACTGTCTGATGTGATTTGGAATTATATTCCACTCTCTTGAACCTCTGACAGACCAGGCTGACTGGCTAAAGGCACTTTTCTGCAACGGAATAGTGCAATCTCCTCTTATAGACCCCCTAGTGACACGATTAGTATTGGTTCTTCTGTTGATAAAGAGTGCTACAGAGAGAGCTACAAGTGGCCGTGGAGCTAAGTCATGGGTGACTTTATATATCAAGCACAAGTTTAGCTACATATTTTATTGGGTCATCCCAACTTCAAATCTAGAGGGTTCCGTGAAGCCCCTAACCCCTGTGTGGCATGTGGTGCATGGGATGTTATGTTATGACCGAGTCCCACCATGTTATACCACCGCATTGTTCAATACTTGATTCTGATTGGTCAATAACATTCCAAAAGTCTGCATTATTTTTCAATAACATGACACCGCTGCCTTTTGACCGTTTCCAAATCAATGCGCTACAAATTAAAAACAGCGGTCAGGTAGAACTATCGACTAGATGTTTCCTTGACAAAAACAATAATGTTATAGATTAGTAACTACTATCTAACCGTTGTTGGTGATGATCGTTGGTCGGTGGTGGTTAGCAACCTCCACCCCATCATTAGTTTCCAATAACATGACCCCCTGGAGTGGATTTGTTCTATACATAGATCTACAGGATGTCTGGCTGAATGTGCTTCTCTCCATGCACATCTAATACTTGCTGAACCTTTATTTGCATTTTTGGTCATGTTTATGTAATCATAAATCCTCAACAATTTGTATTGTTAACTCAAACTGTGCAGAGCTCCGTACCTGCTGGAGCAGATCTTCACGTTGAAGATCTGCTCCAAGAGTTACTGCATGGATTGTTGTGCAAATAGCTGAGTAAGCAGCATTAATGTCATTAAAACAGGATATATATTGCAGAGAGGGAAATGTCTTAATCTAATCATTGACATTAAGGATAGTTCAAAGTGTGTAAAAAAAAACCTCATGAACGTCTCTTCGAAGGACAGATTGTATTAATCAATTCTGATAATACACAATCATCCAATGATTACCTCTCTCCATTGTGTGTGTGTGTGTGTGTAGTACAAGAAGCCGATCAGGAGGAGAAGGCAGTAGCAGACCCCCAGCAGCCACCACAGCTCCGCTCGGCTAAGAAGGGCCGGGCGTCGGCCAGCTCCACGCCGCAGACCGGCAGTACCAAGAAGGAGAGGAAGGGGAAACACAAAGGTCAGCCTCCAATTAGGAAAGGCAATCACCGCGGGCCTAACATTATGTCTGTTAGCATGATGGAATCACAGCGGACCTAACATTATGTCTGTTAGCATGATGGAATCACAGCGGACCTAACATTATGTCTGTTAGCATGATGGAATCACAGCGGACCTAACATTATGTCTGTTAGCATGATGGAATCACAGCGGACCTAACATTATGTCTGTTAGCATGATGGAATCACAGCAGACCTAACGTTATGTCTGTTAGCATGATGGAATCACAGCAGACCTAACGTTATGTCTGTTAGCATGATGGTAGATGGATCGCATTTATATAGCGCTTTTATCCAAAGCGCTTTACATTGCCTCACATTCACACATTCATACACCGACGGCAGGGTGTCAACCATGCAAGGCAACAACCAGCTTGTCAGGAGCAGTTAGGGTTAGGTGTCTTGCTCAGGGATACCTTGATACTTAGCTGGGGGGAGCCAGGGATTGAACCAGCAACCTTCCGGTTGCCAGCCAACCTCCTGAGCTAGTGTCTCCCCGGATGATGGAATCACAGATGGGAAGGCAGAGCAGATTAATCCACATTTAACATTTAGCAAATACAATCAGAGAACATTTTTTTCAGAGACACAAATACAGAGGCAAGTGGCTAGGATTTTATTTTATAAAAAAATATATATACAATATACGCTGAAGTCCTGACTTCCCTCTACACTGCCAGCGCTATTCTGATACTTTCCCTTGTTGAACTGACACCGCTGCTCATGATGATGTGTGAAGATGACAGAGACTTCTCACCCTGCTAAGTTTGACACCAGTGAGACGCACTCTCTGGTCCTGAAATAGACCTTCAAAGTCAGGAGTGCAATCAGAGGAGGAAGGAAAAAAACAGAGCCCCGGCCATAGACTCTCATGTGTACATGGTGCAAATTAATGGAATCAATGTTCTCTCCTCATTTCTTAGATTTGTCGAGCCACAAAACACGTGATGCCCCAGCTCCTTCTATCTGCGCTCATCTGTACAAATGGGACTTTGTTCCTGATTAAAAAGAGGGAATTGATGGGAAGATTCCCGTTGAGGATAAAAACTAATTAGGCCAGTGGCACCTCACTCACTGATTGTCTCTGTCACATGAGCATGGTGCACGTACATAGACAGCTTCACAGTCAGACGATGCCAGCAGCATCTCTTGTTGGTTTGGTTTTATTGTAGAGGGTGTTACTGTATAAACACCAACCTGTGAATTCACCCAAAATATACTCTCTATATACTTCATACTTCAGAGATCTACCCAGACTTATTTCTGGGTGGATCTCTAAGACAAGAGAGACAGGCAAACTACGTTCCTGGTGTGATGCTGGAGACAACACACCAGGAACGTAGTTTGTCTGTCTGTCAGTGAACCTGCTTTTTCCTGTTTGTTTTTTCCTGTGTTTTGTTTTGCTGGAGTCT